>JBAMCP010001500.1:8258-21368 GCA_037075105.1 Lissocephala sabroskyi
TCAGAGTCCCCCCACTGGTTGCCTAATCGGACAACTTCGAAATCTACATCACAACGGAGCCTCATTTGTCAGGGCGGGTGACACCGAGAAGCAGGAGAAGCTACAGGGAAGTTCGTGACACGAAGAAGCGACGCACTCAAGAGAGATCAGAACACAAGGGAGAGAATTTCAACAGAAGAGCTCTGAAATTCTTTACAGAGACTTTTGTACTCTGGTACTTGAGAGCAAATACAATCTGCCGGACTCACGGGGACATAAATCACCAAAGTAGAATTATAAAATCCATTTCATTGGGTTCCTAAGGTAGAGAAAGAAGTAAAGACAAACGATATCGGACAAACAGGCTACACCGACAAGCAGAAGAAGCTACAGAGAAGCTTTAGTCGGTATCTCGTGACACGAAGAAGGCTAGCTCAAAATTGCACTCACGAGAGATGAGGACACAAGACACAGAAGAAGAAATTTCAACACACTAACAATGGAATTCTTCGAAGAGTCTCTTGCACGTTCTTACGTGAAAGCAAAAACAACCTGCGTGACTCACGAGAAGATAAATCTTCTTAATATCATCAAAGTAGAAGTATAAAAGCCTATTTTATGGGTTCCTAAGGTAGAACACTAAACAAAGACAAAAGATATCGCACAAAATGTCACGGATTCTTAAAACCAAGTTCACTCACGCGTGAATACAGAATAGAGTTTTTAGAATTTTATAGCTTCGATAACGAAATTTGCTTGTAAATTGGCCGCTCCACTCCCTCAGTCACGATGTTTTAGCCACGCCCACTCACGATCTTCGCGTGAGTATTGCTCACGACCATCAAGCTTGGCTTTCTGATTAATTTTTTATATCAGCTGGCGAGTTCCCAGCCACCCTCGATTTTTATGCCCACCAACCGATCACACACCGAATTGTCAGGCCATCAGTTGGACAGCTGGACAGTTAGCTGTCTCAAATGTCTGCCTTGACAACTAAATGCCGTCAAGCTAAATAACAAAAAAGAATCGTGAACGAATCGTAAACAAATCCAATTAATCATCCATCTAATCTCTTAATTGTGTTTTATAGACTTTTTAATTTGTTTATTTCGTAAGCCGATTTCCAGCCAAAGTTTCATAGTTCACACACCGCAATGCCCAACCGCCCCTGCCCCTTCCACCGACAACCTCAACTTCCCATCGATCTCATTCTCATTTACACAACAATTTCAAAGTTGCCGGATCGCCAACCAGGCAACCCGTCAAGCCGCCTCCGATGTGTGGCCGAAAAAGCTTTGGTTGTGGGCTGTAATTTGTCAAATCAGCCGAAAAATTCCTCGAGTTTGGTTGTTTGCGGGGCCCCCCAGTGAGGGGGCCTCCGAAATTAATTACATTTGTCATTCTCATTGACATTTCGACAATTTTTCTATTAATTATTTTGGATTTTCTTGTGTATTTTGATAGATGTCGCGTCGCCTCGAAAGTTTTGTTTCTCTACCAAAAGCTACCAAGAAAATTGTCTACCCCGAGCGCCCCCCATTGGGACGGAAGGCGGCTACCACTTCGATTCGGTGATTTATGAGTCCGACACAGTTTCCATTTCAAGTGCGACTTGGCCTGTGACTTTGAACTCGCTCGTCACAGATCGGAGTGTGTAATCAGATGCGGGGAGGCGGCTCCGACCAACATGAGAGTTGAAATTCGAAGCCGACGCGAGTGAGGGAACTGAAGAAAGTCGTGAGTGGCGTGATTAAAATCGATATTTTTAACGAAATCCAAGATTACAGTTTGAAACCCGAATAGTAGAGGTTTCCATTTGGATTTAGGGTCTGGAATTATGCGACTTTTTATAGGAAAATTGAAGGCTTGCAAAAGATTCTTGAGGAGGAAATTAGGCGCTTGATTGCGAAGAATCTCAAATTTACAAATGACATCACCGAATTCCGATTTACAGTCTGGAATTATTCGGCTTTTTATAGGAAAATTTCCCATAAAACTCGGATTGAAGATTGCAGGCTCCTTAATGATTCTTGAGGGAGAAATCAGAAGCTTCAAATTTAAAAATTACAGCTCTGAATGATTGAGGGTTCCATTCCGATTTAGAGTCTGGAATTATGCGACTTTTAATAGGAAAATTGAAGGCTTCTTAAAGATTCTTGAGGAGGAAATTAGACGCTTCATTGCGAAGAATCTCAAATTTACAAATCACATCACTGAATTCTGATTCTGTCTGGAATTATTCGACTTTTTATAGGAAAATTTCCCATAAAACTCGGATTGGAGATTTAAGGCTTCTTAATGATTCATGAGGGAGAAATCAGAAGCTTCATTAGAAAGGATCTCAAATTTACAAATTACATCTCAGAATAGTTGAGGTTTCCATTCCGATCTAGAGTCTCGAATTTTAATACCCACAAAACTCGGATATAAAATTTGATTCTTCAGGGGAATTTACGAGGATCTCAAATTTACAAACCACATTTTCCCATTTCCACGCTTAAAAATTCCCTAACCCTCGGCCAGATCCTCGAGCAACCCTATCCCAATCCACCCTTTGTGTTCTGTTCATATTTGACTGCCGTGTCACGTTTCCATTTCTACCTTCCGTATGACTTCTGTGAGTTGGCTGATGATCGGTTGTTGCTCCAGAAAGCGGGGAAAGGAAAATCGCTGGCTTACCTGCAACAAGAAGAAAGTTGGGAAAAATTTGTGGTTAGTAATCAAATCGAATCGCCCGTAGATCAATCGGCCTCGCAGTGCCACTGGCAGTGGCCGCTGCACCGCCTGCATAAGCAATGAGCCCGGCAAAGGGTCCCGCGTCCCAGGCCGTCCCGAACAATTGCAGTTGGCCATTGAAATTGACGAGAGAGCTGCCTGAATTGGCCCCTCGATTTATGCGTTTGCCGTCGTTTTGACAACTCTGACAGATATTCATCGATCGAGCGGTTGGCTGCCCAGCTGCCGGGCCCTCCAGCCCCGCACAACAAAGAGATCATTATCGAAGACGGGCTGGCGGGCTGCCGGGCGGGCTGGCTGTGGAAAATACTCACAGATGTCGTTTATTGGATATCGATTTACACAAAAAGCCGAGAAGACGACGGCACCCCGGGAAAAACGCATGTCCAAATGTAAATATGAATAAATGAACCGAAAAGCCTGCGACGCCGGGAGGCGGCCGGGTGAGTCGGCAGCTTCGGCTCAATGTCACATGTTGCATGCCCCGACGAGTGGCGTTGGTCCGCGAAACTGAACACTGCACACAAAAAGCAGAGCCGAGCGCAAAAAACCCCCGAGAGGAGATGGGAAAAACGGATAAGCAACTCGGGCACACAAAAGGAGTCGCCAGGCCAGGCCAGGCAGTCGAAGGGTCGACGGTCGCATATGCAAGTTTCGGGCGATGATTGATTTCATGCCAAAATTGATTTCAATCAGTGATATTTATGCCCTGGCCGGGCTCCTGCTTCTTTGTCCTCCGCCTGGGGTTACAAACTTTGGACAAGAATTATGACACTTCTCGGCCGGTCGGCCGTCGTTTAATTGCGGCCAGCGATTCTACTAATTGGAGAACAGTGGAGCCAGCGGGCCTACGATTTGGGCAATTGCTCGGCCGCCCCCGTCTGCTGGTTTTTTATGATACCAGCAGCTCAGCAGCTCAGCAGCTCAGACAAAGAAGCTTCAATTCCCTCCACACACAACCTTAATCAAGGGCCATGAAAAAACGGCAACCGCAAAAGTCGAGCGGTCGTAGAAAAGAAATCAAATTATTGGCTGTGGGCGGGGCAGGCCTTGATGATACAAATTGCCGGCCATTATGCTGAAGGAGAACAGATGATAAAGGCGGGGAGACGCCGAGCATGTGCTCTCCATTTGAAGCGAAGCTTCTGCTGACCAGGCCCAAAGGAAGGGCCGCATTATGCATCATTAAAGTTAGATGGTTTCGGGCGGACGGTCAGCCTTCCTCCGAAAGGGAAATTTCGGCCGTCTGGACGACGACGACAAGCGTTTAATAAACGTTAAAAGTGAATGTCATTAGGCCAGCCAACACCCACACTCTGTCCACCCTTCAGGGCTTCTCTTGATGAGCTGTCATAACAGGCGATGGCGACGAGGGCGGCTGCCCCCTCATTAGTGTGGGGAAATTGTTTACTTGGCTTATTATTATAAACATTAACACACAGCCTCCCGGAGGGGGAAGGTGGCAACTAAACTTCAAGTTGAATTTCATTTTCAGTTTAACTTTTGCCTGCCAGTCAGCGGCGCTGACAAGACGGACAGACGGTAATTGATTGATTGACTGATGGCTGCTGGGCCAATGAACTGCATATGGCTGGCAAAGGGTTAAGTTGCCGGCAATTCGATAGGCTTAATCAAGACGACACTCAGCCAAGTGACTAATCACGATTGGCCATGCCGCCAGCGAGTCTGATCTTTGGGTTAATGAGGGCGATTGTCAGGCGGGCAGCAAGGAATGCGAACAAATGACTTCCGTTGGCGGCAGGATTAAAATGTAAATCGATGCAACATGAACATGAAATATAATTGAATTGACGGACAGCCAACAGCGAAGGGCAAAATGCTAATAAAATGCAAAGAGCGCAAAAAACCAGCAGCAGCAACATTCACCCAGCCAGCAACAACGGCCAAGACGACAGCACAGGCTAGCGGGGCTTGGGGAGGGGATGTCATGTAACTTGTAACTGCACATCAAATATGGAAGACGCAGGAGCAGCAGCGGAAAGAACATCATCAAAGCAGCAGCAACATCAACGGCAGCAGCAACAACGGCCTGCACACAAATCAATGCAATTTCTATTTGTAAATGACCAAAATGAGACAACAACAGCAGCGAAGAGCCGGCGGCAAAGGCCCCCCAGGCCAGGCCAGCAGCCATTTGAGAACCGGCCGGGCCCAGACCGAGATTGCTGACCGGCCGACCGACCGGTCGTTGTTGCTGTTGTTGGTGCTTGAAATTATGAGACCACCTTTGAGCGTTTGTTTTGCCGTCGGTGGCTGTTGGTTTTATTTGAGTCACTTACACTCATTTGGAGCGGGCGTTCCCAAGATCCCTCTTTCTATTTACGGCCGGCGATGGCGAGAGCTTGGTAAGCACAACAATTAATAAACCCATTGCCACAATTTATCAGGCAGATTGTTGGCCGCCGGTTGGCAAATCGATTAAGCTGTTGTCTCTTCTCGGCTCCTCCTCGGCTGGCCGTCGAAAGAGAAAACGAATTAAAAGCAACGACGACGACAACGACGAGCCAGAAATTATGAAAAAAAAAGAAAAACAACCGACGGCTTTTGATGCATGTTGCAGTGCAGCATGTTGCACAGCAACTTGCCTCCTGCTTCTGCTGCTGGGAAGTCTGCAGCGACGGTTTGGTTTGTTTGCTTTTTTGGCCTGACGACGGCAGCGGCGGCGGTGAGCAGAAATTCAATTTAAAATATTGCTGCACTTTGCTTGTTATTAGCCCTCATGTGTGTGCGTGTGTGTGTGGTGTGCGTGTGTGTGTGTGTGTAACATGTGTCCACATGGCCGCCAACAACGACAACCACGACAACGATTATTTATCGAAGGACGCACAAAAGCAGCGAGGCCAATTTTCTGTTCTAAAAGAAAAGCAAACAGGGTTGCCAAGTCTCGCACGCAAAACAAAAAAATCGATCAAGAAGATCGGCAGAGAATTGGGAGAGAAGCAGCCGAAAGTTTAAAATGGCAAGAGAATTAGAAAAGACCAAATCGCTGCCTTGAGTTTCGGTTGGGATCATCGAAAAAAGCGAGATTTAACCAGAGTTGCCAAGTTTCACAAGTAAAAGAAACATCGATCGAGGAGAACGGGAGATAATATAACACAAATTGGGAGAGAAACGGCAGAAAATAGAAAATGGGAAGAAAATGAGAATTTGAAATGACAAAATCTCTTCCTTGAATTTCAGTTAGGATTCTCGACTTATCGAAAGAAAAGCTTTCAAAGAAAGTTAAATAAAATCTTTCAAGGAAGTCAAAGAAAATCTTAGTCTTATATATCAGGAAACTAAGTAATATATCAAGAATCTAATAATGATAATGGAATCTTAAACATTAGAGCACCTTAAATGAGAAGAGGTCTTGAATTTGTAGTCTTCCCTTCCCTTCAGTTTCAGATAGGATCGTCAACTTATCGAAAGTAAATAATGCCTTCAATTTGATAAGCTTAATCTCCGAAGATATCTAGAAATCATAGAAGTTCTTTTAAGCTGTAATTATGCTATCTTCGTTAAGATCTCCGTCCTTAAACGGCAGACAATATAAAATGAGAAGAGGACTTGAAATTGCAGTCTTCGCTTTCCTTTCATTTCTTGGGAAGTATTCCCTTCGGTCTCAAATAGAGTCGTCGACTTAATGAAAGAAAATAATGCCTTTAATTTAATGTCGATATCTTAAGTTCTTTTAAGCTGCACTTAAGAGCTCCTTATTAAAATCTCCGCCCTTGAAGAGCAGACATTATAAAATGAGAAGAAGACTTGAATTTACAGTCTTCGCTTCCCTTGAGAAATTTACCCCTGAGTTTCAGTTATGATCGTTGAGTCCTTCTAAGTTGAACTTAAGATTTCCCTTGAAAACCCTTTCCCTCCCAGCAACAGATTCCTTCAAAGTATAAAGCGTGCTAAATCTTTAGACTACAAATCGGAGACTTCCTTCCTCTCCTTTCCTTCTACCCAAAGGAGGAGCCTGGAACTGCAGCTCCGGCCAGCCACGTCGTCGTCGTCGGCCTACCCAACTTACGTGCCGTCACTCAATGTGTCTGCCGGGTGGGTGTGTTGCTGCCAGAGCCCCTCCAACAACAACAACAAGAACAAGAGGAACATAATTTGTTGCCAGCAATTCCTGTTGGCTGGCCGGGGCGCTTTTTAGGTTTAATTTCGCATTTTCGCAAAGACTCAGAGGCCGGCCGGTTGAGCGGGCCACTCTCATTTGCATTTTACTGTCAAATTAATCCAATTTACAACAAAAAACCGAACAAAGAACAACGAACCCAAGGTCCTCCTAATGTTCCCCCCACCCCGAAGTGGTGTCATTTGTGTGGAGCCGCGGGAGGGGCGAAGGCTACGCGCTTTGGCCGCCAAAACGAACAACATAATTACCGTTAAGAATTGCAAAGGCCGGGAACACAGCATTTTGGGGGCTCCTTAATTGCCAGCAATGTCCATTTGAGCCATAAACTCAGCCGGGCAGCCAGCCAGCCAGCCAGGCAGTCGGTCTGCGCAGACGCGCACGATTTCTGCTCACCGCTTGGGCTTGTTAACTTGGCTCGCTGGTGGCTGCTGGCTGGTGGCTGGTGGCTGCGGCGAATTAGCAATATGGGAAACGAATCGTCTGCGCGGACGACCAGCATCCACATTGCGGCATGTGCAACATGTTGCCCGGCCGCCGACCGCCCGTCTCCTTGCCGCTTGGCCGCACGTATCGATCGCATTCCGCGCCTAATTCGTTGTATTTTTCTGCTCTGTAATGGGCAGTCGGCCCGGGCTTCTTACCATATTCAGATAGCCTCGACCGCTGCTGGACGGCCTGGAGATTGCGAGTCGCTTCGCTTACCCAAAGTCGACGCGATTGTTTTGCATACGAAGACGACCAAGGGGAGGGGAAAGGATCGCTTAGTACACCGGCTGCCTGTGTCCGTCCATCCGGCATAGTTACGCACGGTTGATTTGCAAAATATTTGCATACGCTTGATATTCCGACTGCCCGGGGAGCGGCAGGCGGAGGGTATGGTAATCGAAAGACCACAAAATATATTAAATTTAAGACGCAAGACGAAACGAAATAAGTTAAACGCGTGACTAATGTGAGAACGTTTCTTGCAGAGGAGATCAGCCGGCGATTGTTGGTTCCCCTGGGTTCTCTCGAGATCAATTGGCCTTCTCGGCGATTGCGACCCGCCGGCTAATTAGCTATGCAAACTATGGACGACAGCAGATACAGAAGACAAGATAGAACGGCCGGTCGAGGCATTTGTGAAATTTGAAAAGCTTGTTGAGCCCCAACGAAGGTTTGTGGCTCTTTAATTTTCAGCTTGGTTATGCGTGTAATTGAAGAAATCGTTGGGCAATTTAAAGGCGCTCGTGTGGGGGCGATCGATCGGGGAAATTGCCAGTTATTCGGTCTCTGTAATTTGACTAAAGACTGCAAATAACTGAACCAAAATCGAGGGATCAACCACGTCGGCCATTTTACCAGCCACCTGCAATGAGCGGCCTGCCTGCCTGCCTGCCAGAGTTTTCCTTCGTTTGCTTTTATGGTCGCTCTGTCTGTCCTGCGGTCCCTCTCTATTGTCTATTGTTTGTTCGAGGGTAGAAAAGAGCGCTACTTTTTATTATATTCGTTAAAATTTATGACCCTCCGTCGGAGGCTGCAGTCGCCTGCCCCTCACATGTTGCGCTGCATTCGAATCTTTTGTTTCGACTTAGCGTGACTTGAGCTCGACTTTTACCTACGCAACCGAAAGGCCAGCGCGGCGGTCTGTCGATTCTCTTTGACCTTCGCCTCGCACGCACTCGCCGCAGCCATTTTGAGAGCTCGCTGGGTTGGCTGCCTCAATTAGCCAGCATTTCAAAGGCGGAAAAACTTTGCACATTACCCAAAATTGGCAGGACTTGGGTCCCAAAGATAATCATAAAAATCACACCCCCCGCCCAGCCGAGACCCCTTAACGGTAACGGCTACCTAAATGCTGCGAAGACTTAAGTCGATTTGTCTGTCTGTTTGGTGGAGGCGCCGCCGTTTGGGGAAATTGTTAAATTTTATTTGCAAAGTTGGACGACGACGAATGCGGCGCTGGTTTGTTATTGCTTGGGAAATTTAATTTCTACCACCAACAACATCAAAAGCAGCTGTTTACAACGCCGCCCCCTTCCCCCAGTTGAAACTTCTTCTCTCCAAAAAAAATAATCATAAATTTTTTGCAGTGCGTGGCCGTCGATTGTTGCTTTTGTTGCCTGTCCAACTTGTGTGTGTCCCTGTGTGTGTGAGTTTACCTGGGATTATCCTCTGGCCGCAGCCTGCTCCCTTTCCCGTCGACCTTCGTTCGCTCAGCCGAATTATCCAACTTTTGTTGTCTGTCTGCCCAACTGTCCGCTGGCTTTGTTTTCTCTGTTCTTTTTTTTCTGGGGAATTATTTCCTACCGCTGACACTGCAGCCCTCGTCAGCTCGTTTCTGTGTGGGTGCAGGTAAGCGTGAAAATTCGCTAAGCCAAGGAAACGTCTCTTCTTTTTTCTCTCCATTGCAAGCCTACGCATTGTTCCGTCTGTCGGTCCGTCGTTGGTCTTGGTCAGTCTGCCTGACCTCTGGCCTGGTTCCTGAATTTATGCCGACTTTTATCGCTCGCTTGTATCGCCCCGGCGACGGCTCAATACGCTGGCGACGCCTCTGTTGTCACAGTTTAATTTAAACATTTAACCCCTTTGCCTCGGCAAGGCGCGGAGGAGTCCTCGGACCAGAGGACACTTTCAAATCGTTGGCCGCTTCGTCACACGATTTACATTGCATGTTGTCACGTCATCCTGTCAACGGCTCCAGCTGCCCGTCTGTCCAAGTGCCCAAGTGTCCGGGCTGTGTCACAGCCACGCCCCACGTGCCCCGCGCGCGCTTCACAATTAAAATGCGGAATTTTTTGCGAGCACTCGCAGGCGGCTGCTTAGGACAGTTGGGCACTTGGACAGAACAGTCTTCTGTGCTTAATGACCAGGGCTGGTGGGGGGGGGGTCAGGTAATTAAGCCGCATTCTTAGCGCCCTTTTTGTTGTTTGACCAAAGCAGCCTCCGCCAAGGCGATTGTCACTTTCCCAAGCTCACCAACTGGACAGTTGGACACTTGGACAAACAGGCAGTGGTCGGCCCAATTAAAGTGCCTTAAAAATCACTCGCATTGGCGGCTTTAATGCGAAACTGGCAGTCTGTCCTTGACCTAAGCCGGCAACATTGTTAAGTCATTGAGAAGGGACCGACCGGGTGCAAAAAAATTATGAAAAATTAATTTCTACCCAAAGGCAACAGATTTGCCTGCTCCCCTGGACAACGACAATGACGCTGAAGATCCCGAGAGACAGACAGACGAGCACAATGGAGTCCTCTGTGTTGCGGTAACGATGACGATTGCCACCACCAACAGCAGCGGCAGCGGCAACGGCAACGGCAGCAACAGCCGCCGGCAGCCTGCGGAGGACATTGGCCGGGGAGCCGTTTATGTCGCTCAGTCGATGCCTTCGATTTGTTGTCGGGTTGGTTGGCATGTGCAACATTTTCATCATCATTATTTTATGTTGCAGGCTCGGCTCCGCTCACCTTGCCCCCCGCCCGTTCGTTTATTGAATTTTTGTTTATAGAACCCGAGAAGCGACACATTTGTCGTTGTTGCTGCCGTCGCGCAATTATGATTGAGCTGCGCTTTTTTGTCCGACAGGCCGGCCAGGGGCCCTAGGCAGTCGTCTACCCTTTTGAGTCGGCTGTGTGAATGTTTATGCCGTTTAAATATTTACGGGCGGGCTCACATTACGGCCACGGCGCTTTGTGTTTGTTTACAAGAATCTTTGGGACCCACGCGGACACACAGAAACCGACGCATAAACAAACAGCCAACGACCAGCATTTCCTGGGCTACTGCCAGCGCCAGTGAGATCTCAATTGAAACTCCCAAGACATTCGATTGTCAACACTGTCACAGTGACAGTGACAGTGACTGCAAATCACAGCAAGTTCATTTGGCCAGCGATCGATGGATCGTGTGAATTGGCCGGGCCATCAGAGATCATCGCATCGGGCATTTTGCACGCCACACGGCGTTGATCTTTATTGACAGCTCACAGCGGTTTATTAATGATTCCTGCTGCTTCGACATTGCTCCCCAGTCGATCGGGCGATCGCTGCCTGGCTGGGCATCATCATCATCACACGCGATGCGCATCAATCTCCACAGACATCCGATGAAGGCCAAGGATCTTCGACCAGTCCAATCGCCTGTCAGTCAGTCAGTCAGCCAGTCGGTTGGTTGGTTCGGTTGAGTATGCAAATATGCAGAAAAGTCGATCTGCCTTGGGGGCTTTGTGTGGTGGGCCGCCGTTGGTATGATTAATTAACTGCACAAATTGCCGGAGCTGGGCCGTCGCGTCGATAACGACAAACGATAGGCGATTTCGCGGAACCCTGAGACGGCCATCTTAATTAATTTTCCAGCCACAAACTAAACGAACTAAGGAATCTCGACATTTACATGCACCAAAGGATCCACAATCGATGAGCAACGATCGCCCCTCCGCGCATTCCTAATTAAGCAATACAAACGATCAATGCGAGGGCCTGGCGAGAGGTGATTGTGGATTTATACAAAATCATGCCGAATCAATTAGTAATCAAGTCAAACACATTCGACACTCAAGGGATCCCGGACACAACCCCTCTGCGCTCGCTCAGCCCAAAAAGAATCGACTCATCCAAGGAGATAAAAATGAAAATGAGCAACCCACATGTCTAGCCCGAGTGTGCGTGTGTGCGTGGAGTGTGTGGAGTGTGCATGTTGTTTGTGTAATCCCAGCGTGACTTGACATAAAGACGCAAACGCAGACAGCCACAGAGATTTCCTAGAACGTCGACGTCGCCGTCGCCGCTGCCGTCGCCTCAAAAGCGCCGCCATTTGCATGGGCGTTCCAACAAAAAAATGCTGGCGGCGTTGGAGGAGCGCGGCAAATAGCAGATGACGGACGGCAAGACAGACTATCGGCGGTGGTGGTGCAGTCAGTCCGTCAGTCAGTCAATAGCTGATTTCCCACAAGGTGCGTCACTAATTAAACATTTGCCGTTGTTCGTTGCTTTTTGTTTGCTTGGGTTTCGCCGGGGAAGATATAAAAATAAAGAACCAAACGCACACCCACATCGGCCGTTGGTAACCCAATTCGGATTCTTGGAATTTGAGAATCGGCAAGTGGATGTTTAACGAGAGCGAGGGAGCCCAAATGAGGGAGGAAAACAGCGAGAGAGAGGGGAGAGAAGGAGCGAGTAGATTTTCGGGAAGTTCTTTCATGTGAAACTTCAGTGAGATCATTAAAAATTGCTAATAGTTTGAAAGTCCGCTGATTATTATAAATGAAACGAGAGAGCGCAAAAAAGAGCGAGTGAGAGACGAGAACGAGTGGCAGGGAAACGAGAGGTTCCTCAAAATATTGCCGATAATTCCACATGCGAAACAGAACAGAACAAAGTAAGGGATCAAAGGCAGAGCTGGAAAAGTAGAATAGATTCCTGTCCTCAAAACTAACGAGAGAATACTTCAATTTGATGTAAAAGAACAGCGAGTAAACTAAGGAATGAAGCCGAGTAGTTCTTCTATGATGAATGCGATAAAGAGAGTAAGAACTCACAGAGGAAGAGGATTCCGAAAAAGAACAGAACAATGTAATGGAACCCACAACGAGTAGATTTCTGTCTTCAAAACTAACGAGAGAGTACTTTAATTTGATGTTTAAGGACAGCGAGAGAATTGGGGAATGAGCCCGAGCAATTCTTCTATGAGTTAAAGCGAGCAGGAAATCCCAGAGATAGGAGCAGGAAAAGAATTCCTAATATGAACAGGACAAAGTAAGGGAGCCCAGAGCGAGAGCTAGAGAAACGAGTAGATTCCTGTCTTCAAAAACAAAGGAGAGAATTCTTTAACTTTAATTATGGTAAAGGGCAGCGAGTAAAATAACGAATGATGCGGAGCAGATCAGTTCTTCTATGGGGAATAAGTGATGGGAGCAGGAAAAGAGCGAGGAATGGAGAATCGAGTAGATTTCAGTCTTCAAAACTAACGAGAGTATGCTTTAATTTGATGTTAAAGGGCAGCGAGTAAAATAAGGAATGAGGCCGAGTAAGAAATGCAAGAGATATGAGGAAAAGAACTCAAGGAATGAATGAGAGGAAGTTCAGTTCGCCAAACGAGAGAAGATTCCGATGAATCACCTCGGGCTCATTAAGAGCAGAGTGAATCGAAGGCGTCGAATGTTTATCAGGACTTAAACCGACTCAAGACGATGACTACGTTGGCTGCCTCTGTATCCATTTCTCTAAGCAACCAACGAGTCTGGCTTAAAGTCAATCGATGTGAGTGGGGAGCCGAA
>JBAMCP010001501.1:8432-21361 GCA_037075105.1 Lissocephala sabroskyi
TCAAAATGATAACGCAATTCATTTAAATAAATTGAATATGCCCCACTGAGGCGTTTAAACTTAACTGAATAAAAAGCATTCACAGAAGCACACACAAAAGTTGGCAGGCGAAAAAGCCATAAAGCGAAATAGGCCCACAACCATCCCCACCCCCCACACACACACGCACATTCGGACAAATACAGGAATCAATTTTTTTATGGCTGCCAAGTCAATTCACCTGAGCACACACACGCAATTCCCCACAAATTTATTATTTATGTTGTGTGTGGGAGGATTTTAACTAAACAACAGAAAAAGAGAACACAATATTCCCGGTGCGTGTGGTGGCTTAGTGGGGGCGGTTCGTCAACTTTTGCTTGTTTATAATGGAATAAAATAAAAGCCGAACGTGTTTATGGGCCAAATGAAGTACTTTTGATTCAATTATTTGTCAACCGAATTCATAATGTGGGCGGGAAAAATCAATTTGAAATATTCATTCCAAATATAAAAACGAGTAGTTCATTGGATTTTCCTGGTGAATTAATTGCGGAAATCGTTTTAGTTGCCCCAAGAACAGAACTCGCTTTGTATGAATTTTTAAAGCTGTTTATTTTCCTTATTTAAACGCCGGACAATCGCGTTCAGGAGACCTGAATGTAAGCTGCAAAAAACAATATTTATTTATTATTACATTCGATGAGCCAACTCCCCCCGCACTCACTTTCTCCTGTCCGGCAAATGTGGGCCGCCAGGCTGCAGGCATTCGAGAACTCCCGGGTCTGGCCCCTGTAGACCGCAGTCACCGGCTGGTAGTCAGCTGGACAGACATCAGCGCACTGCTTCTGGCACTCTTCCCTGGTGGTCTGGACGAGGGCTGTAGAAAAGCAGGGATTTCCGGTATTGCCAGGCTCATTGAAGTCCCCCCACCCGACTCACCTGGACGGCGCGTGCAGTTCGCCTTGTCGAAGTGGCATTTGTTGCGGAACACAATGCATCCGCCGCCCAAGGCCCACACGGGCTCCTCCGTGTCGGGGCACTTGGCCTCGCACACGTTGGCGGCATTGGCCTGGCCCATGGCGGCCAATCCGATCACCGCGAGCAAAGCCAAGGCAACCTTCATTCTTCCAGCAGCGGCAGTTAAAAACTGAGGTAAGGGGCATCGGCGATGAGCTTTTATTTACACTGGCTGAGAGTCAACAAGAGAAACTAAAAAATAAAAAATACTCCGCTTTGTTTACGAAAGGTGTGGGGGAAAAAGCGCCCATGGGGTTTTTTTTAGAAGCTTTTAATCACACCTCAAACGTGACTTTCGTTGGGGAGCTAACCAGTTTCGAATTAACCGAAGCTTTTGAAAAACAAAAAAAATAGTTAGGCAGATGGGCAGAATTTTCAAATGATTAACATGAACAAAGTGCTAATTCGCCATATAAACAAAACAAATTATATATTCAAAGCGTTAGAGGAAGAGTTTTTTAAAGACCTCGGGGGGATCCCCTATCAAGCCTATGGAGATTGAGGGTAATGAGGGAGTGCTTAGAATAAGTAAACAAATCTGAGAGTTGAATTATATTCCGCTGCTTAAACTGCTTTAAAATGTTATAACTTTTTCCGCTACTTTCCATTATAAATAATTAAATAATGCATTTGATTAGAGACGCAATTAAAATGATCTAATGGAAGTGAACTTCGGTAGCCCTGGATTTAAAATGCAATCGCCAGCACGTAACAGAAATTTCTCTCACCTCAAACTCATCGCAGCGTGCGTCTCTCTGCTTTCCCCTTCCCTTTGACGCTTGAAGAGAATACAACCAAGTGAACTGCCTACTCGAAATTATTATAGTATTCTCTGTAAATTTATTTATTTGTTTATTTTAATTGTATAACATCTTAGAATTATATTCTTAAGTACAGTGATATACGATTATATAGCCAGAGCAACAAAGGCCTTCAGGATTCTCTGTATATATGTACATATTTGTATAGAATTTGAGTCTAAGGGAATTTTTAATTCCTCTAAAACAATTTACTCCACTTTAGGCGAAGCTCAATAATATTGAAAGGTTCTTACCGAATCAAAGGAATTATATTTAATTCCATTTCGATAGACGAGGGAAACTAAGGAAGCAGCTATCAGATTTTTTTTTTTTTACTCCCACCCTTTAAATTTTATATTTCCGTTTACTCTTCTAAGAATTCTCGGAATTTTGGCGAGTCTACGAACTTTAATTTTGAAGAATCGATAAAAAAAGGCAAAATCGATAAAAAAAAGGCAAACCTAAAAACCCCTCCATAAATTTGATCTCTTATGGAACTGAGATCTTCTATAAAATACTTTCAAAGATTAAAATTCTTATAGATCTCTTAAAATCTCATAAGATCTTCTATATCCTCAGATCTCTGAGACAGTCGTACAGTTTAAGGTAGGTAGATTCCTCTGATCCCTCCAATCATATCTACTACGATCCTATTGCACCCTTAGGATAACACAATTCTCTCCCAACAACAAACTCATTTTATGTTTTCAAATCATTATTTTTTTTATTATGGGTATTCAAATTGTCGGCTTGTGTTTAAGGGACCGCAACGTAAGCTGAAAATATATAAATTTATTTTTTTTAACTACCCAAACTGAAGGAATTTAAGGCTTCTTACCATCGCCCGTCCTGCAGTTGTGGGCAGCCAGGCTGCAGCTGTTGGGGAACTCCTTGGTCTTTCCCTTATAGACGGCATTGACAGGCTGGTAGATGGCCGGGCAGATGTCGGCGCACTGCTTCTGGGCCTCGACCTGGCCAAAGGCCAACAGGCCGATCACGAAGAGCACAAAGAAAGCTAATTTCATTTTTCCCAATAGATCTGCTCGGACTGACAATCAACGGAAAACTGAACTGATATTCATCCGGCGAGGGAGCTTTTATTTATATCAGCCAAGTCTGGGCTACGGGGGTTTTTGTGGGTGCGTCTAACCAGTTTTGAATAGGGCCTAAGCCGGCGAGTGGAATCAGCAGGTTCCGTCCGGTTTCCCTGGACTGTCGGTTATTTGTCTTGGCCACAAATCAGATTTGCGGTTTCTTTGGGCTGCCTGCGTTGCCAGGACAACAAACGATGCCCAAGTCCTTGGCCAACCGCAACCGAATCGCCAGCCACTGCACTGCCGGCCCTTCAGGCTGTTTGATTTTGTTAGTTAATCAATTTGCCCAGCCACTTAACCCATGGGCAGTTGATTATTTATCACTGGATAATTAATGCAGCCTCACGTCATCCACTGCGGAATAAGTGAGCTCAGGGTTGCCAGGGGGGCGGGGTTAGGGTTGTCTATTGTGGCAAATTGGCGTGTGAAAAATCAATAGCAATCAGTTGGCGGCTTAACCCATGGACGACACCAAATCCCCTTGACTGAAACGGCCGTGTGTTTGGGCCAACAAAACAAGCCGTGACCTTGCAGTTCGAAGGTCCTCGAGCTCTGGGGAGTCCTGGGGCTTGCTGGCCAAATTATGGGAATTTATTCTCATTTTCCTTGGGCTCGTCTGAGGCCTTAAAAAAAACTCTCCCGACAGCTTTAATTTTTGGAGGAGAAGTCTTGAACTTCTGCTGGGGCCAAGAATCCTGTAAGTCAATTTGCTGGCCGAGTGCACAGCATTTAACTGAATGCCATTCTAATGACTGGCAACAGGAAAAGAAGAAGGACCCCAGGCGCAATTCAATTATGACAGGAAAATGCAATTACAAGGCAACTAAATAAATTTATTTTCCATCTCTCTGTGTGTGTGTGAATGCAAAAGTTGACGTTTTTAATTCCATTCCTGCTCTTGAGGGCAAAACTTGACATCCTCGATTTCAATGGGAGCCGAGAGACAGCGAAAGAAATCAGCGGAAAGCAAATCAAAAAGAGGCAAAAAAAAAATCCCCATAAATACGAAGGATTGTGACATTGCTCAATCAGCCGAGTGGTGGGCGTGGCAAGGAATCTCACAGACGCAATTATAAAGGAGCCTCCTCCTGTCCTGGGGAATGAGCAGATTTCTCTCGTTACCTTGACGATGTGTTAATTCAATTATCGAGCCTGGGTCACTGCCTCCCCCAAGACAAAAACACTCGCACTTAAGTTGTCAACGAAGCCGCCACGCCCACCGCCCGAGTCCTGTAAATGCGAACAAGTGTCGCAGTTGGGATTTCGGACCCGCCACTGACACTGACAGCCGGCGAACTCTGTCGCATTAAATTAGACGGGCCCGAGTCTCGTCCTGGACGAGGGCTCTTTAAAAACATCTCGAGTGTCCTTACCTTCGCGGCGCCCTTGTTGGCCGAGGCTTTGTCAATCTGGTTATGCACTGCGCATAATTAATTTGGCCACGGACTGGTTTTGTTATAAAGCGCGGAGCTTAGGGCCCGACGAGCACATAATTATGGGATTTATTGTGCGGACCAATCATTGCCAAGATCGAAGTCGGCCAACAAGTGGATGCTGGTGGCCAGGATCTGTGGGTGGTTCATTGATGTTTACACAAAATTAATGAGCCGCCGGGCAGGCGACGGCCAAAACGAAAACATTGTCGTCATTAATCAGCGTCGGTCATTTTGTTTTGCTCCTTTTGTGTTTTTTTTTTGTGTGTTTTCGTTTCTTTTATATTCAAAATCGCCCCGGCCAGCGAGTTATATTCGCATTTAATTAGCTCTCCCAACGAACTTGCCCCAAATTAGCAGGATAATGCCGAAGCATCCTCTTTGTTTATTGTTCTTTTCTGTTGCTTGGCCACCGCAAAAGGACAACAACTCACCCGAATCAACAGAATCAGAATCACTCAAGTGTCAACGGCGAGCCGACGGGTTCAATCGCCAGCTGCAATTCCCAGCATCTCAAGGTAAAAGAAAAGCCCGCCGCAAAGTGTGCTACAAAAATCGGGCCCACGCCTCAGCCGCTTTCCGTTTCAATTGCTGACAATGCGGGAACAGTTGCCCTTTAAGCCGCGTGGGCAGCAGGTAAGTTCAAAGTGCAGTGCGGTTATAATTGTCAGGACCACACACATTTGGATGGCTGAAAACACGCATAAATTTTGGCAAAGGTTTTAAGGACATGCGCAGAAACCTTCCCTTTCTACGGTTCGGCTGGCCGCTGGCAAATTCAACGGCCAACTGACGGCCGCAAAACAGGACTCGTGGCCTGGCAGTCGCTTTAAGGCTTTCCAGGAACGAGGTGGATTTTTTGGAACACTTTGAATGCCTTCCAATTGCTTTGCACTTGCATAATAAGACAATTGGCAGCTGATTTTCGATGGGTAAATCAAGTGAATTCCCAAATTACCAACCACCTAAACCGCCGCCTGAATCCCAAGAAATCAAACCCAAATGAGAGTTCTCAGTTTTGTTCGGGGGAAAGTTGGCTGGGGTTGACTTTTTGTTGGCCTGGCAGTCGGACTCACCTGTTGCTTCCGACGATGCCAATGAGAGTTGACAGTTGGCCGCCTCGGCCTTAATTAAAGTTGCAGTCATCGAGTTTGAGGATTCGTGCTGAAACTTTGGCGACAGAAGTTCCGACCAACTCGGCTAAATTAATCCAGCCACCAAATGAAATTTGTCAAGGCCAAGAAAATCAAATCTGACGTGGCGATTCGAAGTTTCTGCCTTGGCCAGATTTTATTTTAAATATTCGGCCAGGTTCACTGGCTGGTAAGCCTACATTGAAAAGCTTTTAGTGATAAACAAAATGGGCCCAGGACTTGACAATCGTTTAACAAGCACATTACAAGGCTTAAGTGTGGCCAACACACAGGCACACTCGGTTTGGTCCTTTGTTGGACTAATGACACTTTTATAACTTTTTATAGATTTTTCACACTTAATGTGAACTTATGCCATTTATTCTGGCCGAGGCTCGGCCCTCCGACAATCCTTTTGTCGCTGGCATTTATGCTGCTGCCTTTGCACTCGCATTCAAACTTATTTTGCCACAACGTGTGTGTGTGTGTGTGTGAGTGTGTGGGTGGGTAAATAGTAGTAAACCCAGCGACAATGAGGTCGCGCCAGCAGGCAGCAAAACTTTCCGGCTGCTTAGGGCCCACGTCGCGTATACGCAATGCGAGCGCGCATACACAAACAGCCGCCCCCGTCCGACGCGCCCGGCCATTTCGGCAACAATAGCAATAAGCAGTCGACAGGAGACACAGCGACAGACAGCAGACGAAGGAGCAGCAACAAATCCCAAAATGCCAGGCATGAAAAACTTTTAAACTCGCCCATTGCACATATAAACAGCCTGCCCCGCCCACCAAACGCCCCCCAACTTAGGCAAATATGTTTGCTTAGCAGGCGGGGAATATGCGTGTGTGTGTGGCTGTGTGTGTGGGTGTGTGTTTAAATTTAGAATTGGATAAATCGTCTCAGCCAATTTGGCCTGTTGATAAGTTTCACCCGCTATCCCAGGGCAGAGTGGGCGGTCCTGCGGCAAATGATACAAGCTTAATCAAAAGCAATCATGTTGATTTTACCCCCAATCCTGCTCCTGGCGCTTGGTTCGATTTTCCCTCTCAATCAAGGATAACCCGAAGCATCTTCACTTGTTGATTTGAAAAGCTCTTTTCGAGTTTTTTTCATAAATTCCCCAAACTATTTCCTTTATAATCCATAATTCCTCATCTAATTTAAAGCGCAGGCTGCCAGGATGCCAGCGGAATTGTCATCTAGCCCGCATTTAAGTGGACAAAAGGCGCCACTGGCTTTTCACACCATTGCACACACCCGCACACCCACACACACACATGCAGGCAACGGTTGAAAGGATAAAAAGGCGAACGCAGCTCGTCGCAATTCAATTGGAATTAAATTCAACTCGCAGCCGTTGCATCCTCTCTCTCGCTCTCGGCATTGTCCGTGGATGTCCTGCCAGCTGATCAAAGCCCCCCACGTGTGTGTGTGTGGGTGACCCGCTGCTTTGGTTTTATGCGGATTACAAGTTGCACATTTTTTTCCTGCCTGTCCCGGGCGATGACAAAACTCTGTCGTCCTTCGGTCGACAGGCGAAACTATTAATATCCTAGCTGGGCTGGGCTTGTTGTTGATGCTGTTTCCTTTAATTGTCCTTTAGCTGATGCAGTGCCTTTGATTTATTGTCTGTCAAAAGAAGCCCGTTGCAGTTTTCCTGGAACTCGTTCCTGGGCCGTCGCTAAAGGACGAATTCGAAGGTCCGCTTTGTGACCCCTGCCGCGTGACCAGGCGCCTGAATTATTCTGGGTCCCAAACTTTTGTCATTAGCGCGCCAAAAAAGAAAAAAGAATCTGAAGATTGTCTACGAAACTTTTGTGGCAACAAATTTTCGGGGGGTGTTTTGTTTTTTTTCCTGCCCCGCGGCGCCTTCGCGCATTTTAAATGAAATTTTTGGTTAATTTACTCGGCCCGCATTTAATTCCATACAAATTGAAATTTCACCTGATTTATTAACACAAAACTTTCGCCTGATTTGCCATAAATCAACAACCAGCGGGCGGCGGGTTAAATTGAATTTTCACCAACTTTTCAAGATTCGCTCCTGCGGTCCTTGCGGTTGTAATTTCTCACCTGCCCGTTGGGGCACTTTGCAGTTTTCGGTTGCCTGACAAAACTCAAGTGGCCAACACTGTGGCATAATTCATGTGGCCCTCGGTGGCTGACTTTATCAACCGCAAGCAGAAAGTATGGAAATGGCCAGCCATAAATTTCCCCTTGCACTCCACTGCATTTTCCGGTAAACTTCTCTGGCGCTTCTCTGATTTGCTTTTAAATATGCTGGCTGGTTGCATTCCCAGCCAGGACCACATAAATCATGGTTAATTGTTCCTGTCACACACTGCGTATGAGCAATGTAAACGGCTGCTTACAAGCTCATTTTCCAAGGGGGGCAGCCACTGACGTTGGGGGTCTTTTAATGAAGCCATTTGTAGCGACATCGTGCTGAGCACTTGGCATGCCACACGCCGACTGACGGTTAACTTCATTACGCATACGCCCCCTGTTGCCGGTGCCGTTGGACGGACTTTACTGTTTTGACAAATGATTAATGCGCCATCAAATGTGATTTTTTGGCGGGGCAAACGTAAAATTTGTCAGTCAGTCAACACGCGAACGTCTCGCAAACATGCACACCCACACACACACACACGCATAATCGCATTCACACATCGCGGGATGAAAGGACAGAGCAGCGGAGCCGGCGTAGCACCCAAAGAACCGAAAAGAATGAAATACATGAAAACATTTTTATTACATTTTTATTGCAACACGTAAAACGCAAATTGAGCCAGGATCCCACAGTGGGTCCCTCGAACTGTCCCAAGGTCCGTTGGGTAAATAAAATTGAATAACAAAGTTCCACAAAAGCAATTAAAAATTTAAAAGGCACGAAATCGGTTTCTAATTGCTTCCTCCAGAGGTCTCTTAAAAGATCTGCAAGGAGGTGGAAAAAAGGGGAGGGCAGAGGCAATGGAGGGAACATCGAGAGACTCATAAAAGATTTGGTGCCTGGTTCATGTTCAGTTCTTTGGGCATCTTCGTCTTTTTCAGAGCTTTCTAATAGCAGAAGAGTCAAGGAATCTGCAAAAAAGATTATTGAAATTTTGTATAAAACCTCTCAAAAGATCTGACCGATTCTTTAGCATAGCAAGATGTGGAAGAAAGGAAGGGGGAGGGAAAAGGAGGGGAAATTAAAAGAATCATAAAAGATTAGCAATGATTAAATGGGTTCTATGGGCGTCTTCGCTTTTAAAGCTGAGCTCATCAAAAACGAGTTTTATGAATTCTTCAGAACCTTAACAGAAGTGTGGATCTTGATTCCTTTAATCGATCTTTAAATCTATAAGAAAAGTGAGCAGAAATTGGAAGGGAACTGAGAAAAGATCTGGGCACTTAAGCGGCTCTTGTGGAACTCAACGAATATTTTATTCCCTCTCACTTACTTAAGTCCAAGCATGTCTTACAAATGTATCAGAAGTTAAACAGAAGTGTGCATCTAAACTTGGTCTCGAATGAGGCAACTGCAGTCATGAAAGTAAACTGAATTGTGGGACTAAATTGATAAGGGAACTGAGCAGAAATTGGAAGTGAGCTGAGAAAATTATTGGCGAATTGAGCGACTCTTCTCTCCCACTTATTCCAGCCCAAACTCGTCTTATGAATGCATCAGAAATGATCTCATATGAGGCAACTGCAGCCATGAAAATAAACTCAATTGTCGGACTAAATTGATAAGGGAAGTGAGCTAAGAAAAGACCTGGCGACTTGAGCGGCTCTTGTGGAACTCTTAATGGCTCAGAATCGAATACTCTATTCTCTCTCACTAATTTAGGTCCAAACTCGTCTTATGTTCTCGTTCTTAACTTGGTCTCATATGAGGCAACTGCAGTGGGACTCAGTTGATAAGAGAAGTGAGCTGAGAAAGATTTATAGAACGTTCTCTTCTCTCCCACTTATTCAAACCCAAACTCGTTTTATGAATGCACAAAAAGCCGGTGAATTTGACTCGCTCAAAACTGGTAATCAGCACCCAGTGGATCCCATCGGCCTTGCCGGCTACCATATGAAGATGGATTGATTGTTTGTTCTTTGAGATAATAAAAGAGCCCAGTGGAGAGGCTTACAGGGCAGTAAGTGGAAGCGGTTTAAGGAGCCCAAGTCAACTTCCAAAATATCTGCCATGTGCAGATTTTTTGAAGGAGCCAACAAAAGTATTTGAGTGGGAAACCCAAAGCTCCCTGAATAACAGTACAGCTGATTAGATTCCATATCAGATTCGAGAGATTCAACTCTTTATAGACCCGTTTGCCCTGGCCAATCGGTTCATTCGCGTTTTTGCTGTTGATTCGTTGTGATCGCCTTGAAATGCTCGGAGTGGGAATTTCCCGGATTGTGATTATTCTCGGATTGCATATTCTATTTGCCCAGGGAATTACGTGTTAGTATTCTTGACTTCCACATAACTTAAATTTATTTATAGGCATTTTACTTTCAGTGGCAAATGCGCAAGCCGCGAAATGCGGCCAAATTATGGAATCCCAGTTCGAGGCGCACGACAATAATAATTTCGCAAGGGAGCGGGAGTATCCCTGGATAGGCGGACTCTACGAACAGGAAGAAGAGGTCAAATTGGTGTGCAATGCAGTGCTAATCAATCTTCGCCATGCTTTATTGCCAGCCCATTGCATCAAGGAAAACATTGACAATGTTTTCGCGGCCTTCGGGGAGAGTCCGCTGGTGCCGACCTGCGATCGCTGCGAGCCGACGCAGAAGTTTGACATCACCGAGATCATAATCCATCCTTCATCTAAGTTAGGCCACTCGGATCTGGCGCTGATCAAACTCGACCAGAATGTGATCTATTCCCCGCGGGTCCAGCCGATTTGCCTGACCGAGCCAACTGGGAATCCCGCCGAGGCCACTCAGCTTGGTCAGTTGGTGAGGACAGCGGGTTTTACCCTCAAGGATTCTTATCGACGGCACAAGGGAGTCATTCAGTTGTCCTCTTTGCATAAGTGCATGAGACAGGCTCCCATCGAGGCCGCCAGCGTGATCTGCGGCAGTCAGATCGGCGATGGGGCCCCCTTTCTCTCAGGATCTCCACTCATGGTTCTGCACTATGCCGAGGGGAAGCCGCAGAAGTTCTATTTGCTCGGATTTGCCACCTTGGCGGTGAAAACAGCCAACCGAGTTACGAGCATTGTGTATACCAATGTGCAGCCTTATCTTGAGTGGATTGTGAACAACAGCGTGTGAGATAATAAAGATTAGGAACTCGTTTTGCAAACTTGCAGCGTCTTTAATCTGGGCTCGGATCCACCTCTCAGCTATCAGCAGTCTCGAGAGATTTAAGGCGAGTCGGCTGGCCGGTCGGCTCAGTTCGATTTGATCAGCAAACCCGTCAAGATGCTGGGAATTCTGTGCTTCGTTGCTGTTCTGCTTTCCCCGCAGCTCATTGCAGGCAAGTTTGATTTTATGGAAAAAGAACCTCAATTGATAATCCAGTTTTATGTGCTGAACAGCTGAATTCAAGCCCGGCGTGCATTGCGGCAAACTTAACGAAACTCAACTGTACCAAGGCGTGGATTCTGTTGGTTCAGATGAGTTCCCCTGGCTGGGGCGAGTGTACTACGCGGAGGACTCTAAGGAAACGGGCAAATTTCGATGCATTGCAGTCCTGATCAGCGCCCAGCAAGCGGTCCTGCCCGCCCATTGCGTTGAGGGAAGAGCTGCCAGTTTCGAGCCGTATTCGGTGAAGTTCGGCGAAGAGGAAAGTCGCATAAGCGAAATCGCCGTGCATCCAAATTCCGCACCACGCAAATTCGACGCCGACATAGCCGTTCTCAAGTTGGCCAAACCGTTGACCTTAACCAATTCCATACAGCCAATTTGCCTGGGTCCACCGCAAGGAGTTCCCGGTGGCCACATCGACCGCCAGCTGAGCGTGGCCGGTTACACCAGGGAAGACGACAGGAACGTCCAGAAGTCCTTGGCCCAGCCGACCAGCTTGCAGTACTGCGTCGGCAAGCTTCACCAGCAGTTCGATAACAAGCATATCTGTGCCAGGACCTTGGGCGCGGGGACATATCTGTCTGGATCGCCTTTGATGGCCACTCACTTGGATGACGAGACGCCGGGTTATTATTATTTGGTGGGCATTGCTTCGTTTGGCATATTCCGCCGCGGGGAGAATCTGCCTTTCCCCGATGTCTATACCCGGATCTTGCCCTACAGGGAATGGATTCTGAACAACAGTCTGTGAAGTAAGTCTGCGAAATAAACGAAAACACGGCGGGAAATTTCCCTATCGCCTTAAATGCTCTTTTGCTCTTTCAAGTCCGTTGCACTGATAGCGAGTTTCGCATTGAGTTTGCCGGGAACCTGTTGTCTGATCTCTCGACTTGGCTTTGAGTGTTTTTCTGATTCTCAGCTTGACTCGCGTGAGTCGTCGCGTTAGAATTTGAGAAACAAGTTCTCAAGGATTGATTTTCCGAACTCGTATCGTTTTAGAGATCTTTAATCTGGGCTCTAATCAGTTGAGCGTCTCGAACGAGTTGATTCAGTTCGATTAGATCGGCGAGCGCGTTAAGATGCTGAAAATTCTGTGCTTCGTTGCTGTTCTGCTTTTCCCACAGCTCATTGCAGGCTAGTTTGAAATTATATATGATAGCAGAATATCAAATGATAATCCAGTTGAATGCTCTGAACAGCTAAATTCAAACCCGGCGTCGATTGCGGCAAACTTAACGAAACTCAACTGTACCAAGGCGTGGATTCTGTTAGCCCGGACGAGTTCCCCTGGCTGGGGCGGGTGTACTACGCGCAGGACTCTGAAGAAACGGGCAAATTTCGATGCATTGCGGTCCTGATCAGCGCCCAGCAAGCTGTCCTGCCCGCCCATTGCGTTGAGGGAAGAGCTGCCACTGTTGAGCCGTATTCGGTGAAGTTCGGCGAAGTGGAAAGTCGCATAGCCGAAATCGCCGTGCATCTGGATTCCGCACCACGCGAATTCGCCGCCGACATAGCCCTTCTCAAGTTGGCCCAACCGTTGACCTTAACCAATTCCATACAGCCAATTTGCCAGGGTCCACCGGGGGAAGTTCCTGGTGGCCACATCGACCGCCTGCTGACCGTGGCCGGTTACACCTGGGAAGACGACAGGAATGTCCAGAAGTCCTTGGTCCAGCCGACCAGCTTGAAGTACTGCCTCGGCCAGCTGGGTACGGAGTTCGATAACAAGCATATCTGTGCCAGGACCTTGGGTGCGGGGACATATCTCTCTGGATCGCCTTTGATGGCCACTCACTTGGATGACGAGGCACCGGGATATTATTATTTGGTGGGCATAGCTTCGTATGGCTTTTTCCGCCGAAGGAAGAATCTGCGATACCCCGATGTCTATACCCGGATCTTGCCCTACAGGGAATGGATTCTGAACAACAGTCTGTGAAGTAAGTCTGCGAAAT
>JBAMCP010001502.1:0-21357 GCA_037075105.1 Lissocephala sabroskyi
CCCTTGACCATGTGGCATGTTTTTACCGGTCCATCGTGGGCGGCCACTTGCATGATTTGGTCCGAGGCCAGATCCCAAAGCTTTACTTGTTTGTCGCATGAGGCCATGAAGACTTTGGTGCCATCGTCGGACCAGCACACGTCGAGCACTGGGCCGCCCATGGTCTTCATCGATTTGGGCACAGTGCTTCCATTTTGCTCGACTTCCCAGCAGCGCACGCTGTTGTCCCAGCTGCCGGCGATCAGAAAATTTTTTTGCAAGGTTGCGGGGCTGAACTCCAACGCCGACACGGAATCATCGGGCGGCGAGGCCACCTCGAAGTCGTGCATCCGATTCGTATTAGTTGGGGCTCCAAACATTTTAGTTTTAATTCAATTCGTCGCAAATACTTATATTTCGTTTAATTCTTAAATATTCTTCAATTGTTGTTGTCGTTCTTCTTTTAGCCGCTCGTAGTAGAGCTATAAAAACATCGATTAGGTATCGATATAAGTTTACATCTCGATACATCCACCACGCGCAGCAGAGGTTGCTCGGTTATCCGAATATCGGTAATCGGTTAAAGTGGCGCGCTTTCTTCGGGTGGAGTTGGCAGCCCTTGGTCTACAAAGCTAAGGAAGTGGACAGTCAGCGTCGGTTTCTTGTGTTTTTAAGTCCAAATCAATTTCGCAGGTAAGTCGCAAATTTATTAACGCCTTTAACGAGAATGATATTCTCCGTACAACGCATTATTCCAAGCCCTTGTAGTGGGCCTGCTTTGTATAAAAATTCGCTTCTTTTTGAACCCTGTGTACGCCCGCCAGGGGGTGGCGATGGCTTGCACGTTAAATTTAAATCAATCAATTCAATTCATTAATAGTAATATATATTTGTGTTGAATGACTAATGGGGATGTTGTCTTCATTCAGTTGTTATTGGTCACAGATGTGGGTCAAGACTTCCCCAGCTTACGCTGAATTTGTTGTGAATGACCAAACGAATTCCAGGAATTCAGAAAGAGCGATAAAAATGAGGAATCACCGAACGGAAAGAAAACGCATTCTCATAAATTTAGGATTAAATGTACTTCACAATAAATAGGCTCATTCACAGAATGAGGTCGACAGCCAAAATGCGTGGCTTGTTCATATTGGCCAAAAGTAATTACGCCTAAAAAACACACAAAATTGCTGATTACGTTAATTGCTAATACTTTTGCAGGTGTTGGCGACATTCTCAGCGTGACTACACTAAAATGACTGACTCCATCTAGGAACTTCGTTTAAGGCAAGTAATTGCATCCTCGACTGCTTGACTAAATCTCACTCGTCCCCTCAAAGCACCCGAAATCAGTCTCAGATTCTCACATTGATGGCATTCTGGATGACAATGCCGCCCATGCTGTTGACTATGGTCAGATTGTTCTTGATTTCCACGCCCTTTGGACTCTCAGGGCCGGCGCCTCCACCATTGCCTTCCTTCCTGGGCTTGTGCTTTTTCGCATCCTGAAGGTTCAAGGACTTCACCACCTTCAAAATGCCATTGCAGCCAATGTACTCGACGCCCTGCTGCTGGGACTCTCGCCCCAAGTAGATGCGGCCGTCGTTTCCCGTGTACTTTATGTGGCCGCTGTTGTTTTCGATCTTCAGCTTCGTGCTGTTTCCTATGATCTGCAGGTTGCCCGAGTTGCTGCTGATCCGCACTCGGTTGCCATTGCCGATGATGCGCAGGTCCCGCGAGTTGCTCTCAATGCGGAACTCCTTGCAGTTGCCCACCAAATCCTTGGACGCAAAGCTGAAGCCCTCGCCGGTCTTCGGCTTGCTTGTCTTGGGCTTACCAGCCGCTCTGCAGTTCGGACAGTCGTCGTCATCGTATGAGTCGCTGGCCGAGTCCGATTCTATTACTCGAACGCCCATCTTCTGTGTGATTCCCGGGAGAGTTGCAAACCAATTTACGAATTTCCAGCGGCCCGTGGCCGCTAATTGTTGTTGCTAGGTGTGTGCGGCGATGACGATAATGGGTTCCGTTCCACTCATGGGAAGTACCAAAAACCCGGTGCTTTTTTCGGCCTCTCGTTGATTCGCTTGTGTGCTGTGCTGGGTGCTGCCTCGGCGTCTGCTCGACGAGCTTTGAACGATACCGCTGCTGGTGGCCGGACTTTTATATCAGTTCGCCGTGCCGGCAGCGGGGTTTTTATTTTGTTGCTGCTTTTGCCGCGCCGGAGAGCCGGAGAAAGGCGGCAGTGCTCGCACATTCTGGATAACCTTGCGGGCGGTCGTGCGAGAGAGTCGGTAATTTTTCCACATTTTTTTGGAGTGTTCGTTGCCTTGCGAAACTTTTGATAAGGTCGATTTGTTGTCAAAAAGTGATTATTGCCGCCGTCTGCGCCTCCGCCCGGGGTCCTAAAATGCTTAGAAATTATTGGGGTGCTAAATGATTTATTGGCAGGCAGCCTAATTTCGGATAGGTCAGGATCCCCGGGCAAGGTGGTTTTTCGGTTTTGGGCTTTAAAAATCAGTCGGTGGGTCTGACTTTCGGGCATTATTCGCGCTTTATGGCCGAATTTCGACCAGAGAGGGGAACTTTTGCGCCGTCCTTTCTCCACTTTTCATTATCAAACTGGTAAGCACCCATTAATTCTTGGGCGTTTGATAAGATTCGGGAACTTTTATGAGCATGTCTTCGATTGATAGAGGGGGAAATATATTGCCCCCGATTCGCCATATAACCAAGGGGCATCACAGAATCGCCCACTGTTTGTTTACGGACAAGCAATGCCCCCTCGTCGGGATCAAAGACGAGTTTGTTTATAAACAAATATTTGCATAAATCGCTCGCATATTTCAGGTCGTACGCGCTCCAAAAGCTCCAGACATTTGACAGTCATTTGTCGAGGAAAATAACCGGTCCCGAGACCCCCCAGCCGATCGAATCTCATCTGCCAACGACGCAGTCGCTGGGCGAGCTTCGAGGTGAGCGGAACACCTGCCAACAACAAAAGTTTAACAAACGCAAAATAAACATTTAATTTTCGGCGGACGGGGAAGCCCGCGATCAGTCTGACGCGCGGCCTTCCTCTTCCTCCCCCAAGGGCCGACAGGTGGTCAATATCAGTTGCTCGATAACTGGATCAATATTTCGCTGAGCGGGGGACACGTGTGCCAATGACACACTATCTTTGGCCAAAGTAACGTTTTTTACTTATATAAATTTGATTTATGCGCTTGCTCATCGAGTGACAGGTCGGCGGGGCTTTTTCTGCAAGCCCTGCCGGCGGCAGAGGTCGAGGGGAGTACACAAAATATTGCTCTTTATTTGATGTAAAATTTAGCACATGCCTTGTTCGTAATCACATTACATAAAATAGATGCAGACATCTAAATGATATGACTTTTGAGATTCCACTAATAACGTAAGAGTATTCTAATAATTGCGACTTTCTTGAAGCTAATTCGCTAGATATTGTACTTCGGTTTCAACGGCGGATTCTTGCGATAAATCCAGATCGATTCGATTGCTAGACTTGGAAAACTGGCGATAAATCCAGGCCGATACGTTTGCTAGACTTGGAAAACTGGCGTGGCTGCGTCGGTCATCGAAATGCGTTAATCGAAAGATCAATTTGACTTTTGTTATGGACAGAGTGACTGATATTGAGATTACTTGTTCTACCACTGGAACTCTTCGAGCTACAAAGAAGGCAAAAATAATTAGAACTCGGATAGGCGATTGACTACCAAAGACACAACAACAAAAACAACAACTGAAGGCACACTAACGTTTGGCATTGTGCTGGCCGCGCCGTGAGTCATTTCGTACAGCTCGTCATCGGTAATCGCCTGATCAGCGGTGGCAATCTTATAAACAAACACGGCCGATACGGGCTTGTGGTCGGATAAGGTGTAGTCCATGTTGGATTGATAGGTGAGCTGCTGGATGCCCAAGGTAATCGCGGGATATTTGTCGGTCTGCACGCGATGGAGAATGCGATCGCACCAGGCCGGCCGACGCTTCAAATCGTATTCGTTGGAGCCCTCGACGAATTTGAAGGTGGGCGCGAATCTGGGTTGCTGCTCTTCCAGGAGGCTGAAGGCATTGCCGGACTCGCGCAGGATATTGAGCTGATCGAGCTTGAGGAGCTCAGTGAAGTTGCCCAGCTCCACGTCGCTGCGAACGTCCCAGGCGGAGGCGTGGCCTTCCAGGCGGAAGTTGAGGTCGCCGAACCAGAAAACAGCGTCGTGATCGAAGATGGTACGGAAGCGGTTGGTGTCGTATTTGTGGTTCTCGACAATCTGATAGTAGTCCTTGATGCGCTCCTTCAGCTTGTCGTCGTGGGCCGCCAAGTGGGAGCACACGAAGGCCACTCCGGTGCCGTACAGACTCAGGCGGATACTGACAGCTCCTTTGTTGCCCCAGAGGCCACCGAGGCCGGTTCGGGTGTCTTGGGTCTCGATGTCTTCCATGTGCGGAATGTGCTGGCGCTGGGCAAACATGGCAATCAAAATGCCCTGCAGTTGCTTGGTCTCGATCTTGACGTACTCATAGTCGGAGAGGTAGCCGGCGATTTTGAGGACCCAGGGGTCGTCTTGGAAGAGGTTGAGGACCTGCTTGCTGGGCGCTGTGTTCACCTCCTGCATGCCGATGACGTAGAGATCCGGCATCCTGTTATCCGGGCAGTTGGTTGTGCCATTGAGTGCCAGCAAAGACCTCAGAGCGAGGTCTTTTGGCATATGAGTGCCTACGTTCCAGGTGAGTATAAATATGCACAGGTCGGCGATGACTGAAGGCAGCACCATTTTTGCGTGCTAACTGGTGAGTCGCGACTGACAGATCCGGTCGTCGACGTCAGAGACAAAGGGGATGCACGATCAGAGAATCTCCAGCATTCGTCTACGATAAAGCAGCCACGCCTTTAACAATTTCTGGCACAACTGTCGCAGTCTTTACCTTAAAAACAAATTTCAGGTACTATAAGCCGTACAACACTTCGAACTAATAGGATTAACAAATTATTTAATAGCACAAACGGTTAGTTTGTGAGTGTGTGGTTCGTTGTTGGGAACAGTGGAAGGCCAACGATATGCAGCTATCGATAGCTATCGCTTGCAGCCCTGCTCATGAAATCAGAGTCGATAGAGTTGTCGCCTTTATTTTATGGCGTCAGTGTTGCAGCACCGAGAAAAGCCAACCACCCGGTTTTGCCCCCCTGCAAACAATCGCATTATCGGGTCTTTCCAAACAACAACAGAATAATGCCTTAAAAACAATATTTTGGTTTATATTCGAGTGTGGGTCCCAAGCAAACGCCATGGCAAACAGCTACGACATTCCCAGTTGGTTAGTATTACAATAGTTTGGTTTTTCACTCACCTAAATGCCCCCTGCAATGGAACTTGTTTTCAGGGCCGGCAAGCCTCCCACTGGACTTCATCTGGATGTCCTTAAGGAAGACAAGCTGGTGCAGAAGTTGATGGTGGACGACAAACGCTGTTATCTGTTCGGTCGCAATAACCAGATGAACGATTTTTGCATCGATCATGCCTCCTGCTCCCGGGTCCATGCTGCTTTCGTGTACCACAAGCACTTGAACATTGCCTACCTGGTGGATTTGGGATCAAGTAAGCTCTGGATTATATAACCGTCTTAATTTTGCTTTAACTGTAATCCGGAACTCAAGCCCACGGCACTTATATTGGCACGCTAAGACTGGAGGCCCACAAGCCCACCCAACTACAAATAAATAGCACTTTTCACTTTGGAGCTTCGACCAGAAACTACATTCTCCGGGAGAGACCGTCGGCCGGGCAGCTAAACATAATGGAAGACCTGCCGCTGAGCGATACCACTGATGGGACATTACTCGGCTTGCCCGAGAGTCAAACGGAACTTGATGTTTGTGACCTGAAGAGTCGAATGTTTGCCGGATCTCCTAACCCTGTTTTCTTGCCTTTCCAGAACCTCACGGAGTACAATACTGCCCACAATCGCCGCATCTCCATGCTGGGCATAGCCGACGACACGAACTTGCGGAAACAAAACGCCTTGAAGCAAGGCCGCCGCCGCCGAAATGTCACCTTCAACGACGAGGAAATCATCATCAATCCCGAAGACGTGGATCCCAGCGTCGGCCGTTTCCGAAATCTCGTGCAAACCACAGTGGTGCCTGCCAAGCGAGCCCGATTCGAGCCCAACCACATGGGCATTCACTCGGGCAGCAGCTCGGCCTCGAGCGTCTCCCATGCCCACCACATGTTCCAGCAGAGCATAGCCGAGATGAAGCAACAGCAAATGAATCCCTCCCAGCTGCCACCCAATACGCTTCATTCTCCAACCAACTCATTGTACCAGGGACTCCCAGCGAGCTCGTTTGACTCACACCCCCACGAGCCCATCTCGCCGCTGGGCATTGGCTCCAAACTCGGCCTGCTGCTGCCGAATCCGGCGCCGGATGTCACGCCCGTTTTCGAGGAGCCGCTTCCTCTGGCTAGCGCCTCAATAGCCCAGAAGCTGGCACTGGCCAATGCCAACGGTAAGACTTACCTCCTCCTATTTGCCGGCTTACTAAAGTTTACGAAATTTTAGTTCAACGCTTCGTTGAGGACGCGCACAACTCAAGCGGCGAAGACGACGCCTTGGGCCCGCAAAAGAAGAAGTACGCCAAAGAAGCGTGGCCGGGCCGCAAGCCCATGCTGGGGCAGTTGTAGAGCCGCTGTTGCCCTTCAGGACCTTTGGAATAGTAAACTTAGGCATGCTTATCACTCCCCAATGTCTTTATAAACTCGTTTAATAACCGACCTTAGGAATAGGACTTGCCTTACATTTTACAACTATGAGGATACCTGGGAAAAGGTATGACGTCCCGGATGTTCTTCACCCCCGTCAGCAGCTGCAGGAACCGCTCGAAGCCCATGCCGAACCCGCCGGTCGGTAGGCCGCCGAACTTGCGCAGTTCCACGTACCAAGCCAAGTCCTTCGGCAAGTCTGGATGTGACCTCAAGATCTCTGCGTTGTGCTCGCGCAGACTGCCGCCCACCAGCTCGCCCACGGACGGCATCAGCAAGTCCAGGGCATGCACACGGCTCGGATTGCTGGCGGAGCGCCTCATATAAAACGGCTTTTGGTCGGTGGGCCAGTCGATGACGAAGACCGGTCCCTTGCAATGGGCCACAAGGAAGAGCTCCTGTTCTTTGCTGAATCCTTCGGCCACGTTGACGGGAGTGTTGAAGTTCTGCTTGTTGGCCTCAACCAAAGCAACAGCCTCGTCATAACTGAGAATGGGCCAACTGGCGTTTAGCCAATTGAACTCGAGGCTGGTTCCCTGGGCCCTCCGTTGGCAGAAGTCCAGGTCTGCCGGGCTGGCGTTAGCTAGACGACTGGAAACCGCCTTGAGCAGGCGTTCTATGAAGCCCGCGAGGTCCTCCAGCCGCTCCAGGTTGACCAGCTCGGCCTCGAACATATAAAACTCGGCCAGGTGCAGCGGCGACTTGGAGTTCTCGGCCCGAAAGGCCGGCGACAGCGTGTACGTATTGCCCAGCCCATACGACATGGCCTCTAAATGCAGCTGTCCCGAGACTGAGAGGAACACCTTCTGCCCGAAGTAGCTCTCCTCCACTGGCACATTGGGCCGGGCCATCTGCTTGAGAAGCAGCGAGGAGTCGGGCTGGACGCGGAAGACTTCGCCGGCGCCCTCGCAGTCGTTGGTGGTTAGCACTGGCGTGTTTATCTGGACGAACTCCTGCTCGTCCATGTAATCGTGGATGATCTTCTGGGCCTTGTGCCGCAGACGCATCTGGGCGGCCACGTAGTCGATGCGGGACCGTAAATGCAAGTAATCGCGCACATATTCCGGCGCGTGCGTCTGTTTGGGTGAGAATGGAAAGCCCTCCTGCAAGTGGCCCTCAGCTGGAACGAAAATAGATCCAATAAAAGATAACCAAGTGAAAAGCGACTGATGCAAACCCAGCGAATTCACGTCGTCGGCATGCAGCTCAAAGTTCCCATTGGGTGCGAGCTGGATTTGGCCCACTGCGCTGACAACGCTGCCCGGGCTAAGCTTCTGGGTCTGCGGGTTGCGCGGCACCACCACTTGGAACCTTCCGCTGGTGGAGCCATCGTTGATGTCCAGAAAAATGTTGTTCTTCAATCGGCGAATGTTCTTGATCCAACCCTGGAACGGCAGCCCTGTAAATGGGGCTACGATAGGCGGCGAATACTCACCTGGACGGTTAGAGTGTCGCCCACTTTATTTTCGCCAGCAATGTGGGCGATTCTTTGGGCTGCGCTGTAGAATCTCTTGGCCAGCAACATTTTCCGCAGCCTCGCATATAACTGCCCGACTCTTCTTCTTTCCTCTTCTACGCAAGAGCCGGCAACTCTGCTGTTTAGCCCTAAACAGCTGTTCGCTGCTAATCAGCTGCTTGGAGTTATCGACGCGGGAAACGCAATAAAAAATTGAGGTAAGTTTGATTTTCTTTTATTTTATTTTAAGAATTCTTTTAAATAGTCTTTCCTGCATTTTCTTGAACCCACTTGTTGGCGCTGACGAGCAGTTGGGGGTTCGACGCGAACTCCTCTTGATCTTTGCCATTGGAGTCCTTGTGGCTGCCACCGCTGCGCACGAAGCCCGCCTCGCCCTGGTTAAGCATCCCAATGGCCGCCATGTCGTCCATATTTACAGACTTATTCGCGCGGAAGTTTTTGATGTCCAAATGATTGAGCAGCCGATCCAATCCCTCCGCGCTGAGCTCACAGTCCAAAAACTCGGCCACCCGCTTCACTGAGCCGGCCAGGTTGGCCAGCATATCCTCGTATCTCAGAAAGAGGACGTTGGGTCGAGTGCTCTGCTCTTGGGCCTCCTTGATGTGGCTGTGGTAGGGCAGCCAAGCATCTGCAAGCCACAGGCCGTAAGCAACATGGAAAACAACAGGATAACAACCTACTTAATCCTTGCTGGAAGTAGCGCCAGTACCGCTCAAAGTCCCCAACGTAGCCCTGAGTGCGAAAGAGCCGATTGAGGTGGTAATACGAGACAGCCACGTCCTTCGGATTGCGAGCCACATAAATCACCTAAGGGAGACCAAGTCAATTGGAATTTCTGCCCCACTGTTGGTTACCTTGCAGTTGTTGGCCATGACGGAAGGAGGCAGCAGTGAGAACGGGAAGTGCGTCTTAATGAACCTCCGTTCGCCGTGGGGCAGCTCATCGAGCGTCTCATAGCCGGGCCGGGAGATTTGCTCAATGAAGTTCAGGGCCTCAGCCGAGCCTGCGTTCCTCTCCAAGAGCTCGGATTTCACCGCGTCGTGCAGGAACAGTGGAAATCTGAGAAACGTGTTGGTTGCTCTTAAGGACACGGAACTCACTCGAAAAATGGAAAGCGTTCGTTGAGCGGTCGCTTGGCCCGCTCGAAATCCAGATTGTTGGCCACCAACCAAATAAGCTCCTGCGTCCAAGTGGTCCCCGAGCGCGGCACCGTGGCTATCCAGACGTCGTCAGGGCGAGCCTGGAAGTTGTAGTATCCTCTCGCCTCGCCCTTGTACTTGTACGGAAAGAAGTAACGCTCGGGGCCCACCTGCACGTAGCCCGTGCGCTCCCCTTTGAAGAACTGGAGCAGCTCCTCAGTGGTGCTGGCATCCACGTCGGTGATGTCATAGGGAAAACTGTGCTTCGCGTCCATCGGAATGCAGCCAACCTGTTGCGCTTTCTAAACCACACTGGCCAATGGGTTTCCCAGCGCCACGCCAAGCTGCCCCGCAGGTGTGGGCATTTGCACAACCAACTGAACGTAAACAGCCAGCAACCTTGCCAGTTGCCATTGCGCCGGTTGTAAATTACAAATTTCTCCATAGCCACCTCAAATTCCAGCTTTAATTGCATTTTTAGTTTTAATTAAACTTGCCCAAGTGCAAGCGAAATTAATTCCGCTTACGCCACCGGCCAGTCGGTCAGCCAGTCACACGTGCCAAGGTGGAACAAGTAAGGTGCCACCAAGATGAGGGAAAACCGCCCACTGTTCTGGTTTTGGGAATTATCTATTTAATATTAATTAGCTGACTGACGCTGCCAATGCGCGCGGGCAGATGGCGCCACCTGCCCCTTTTGGCGCCATCTGTGTGTCATCGATCAAAGCTGACACTGAGTGGATTTTATTGCATTTATTCTGGGAAGATAAATTCACAAAAGGATGTGTATTTAGAAGTGCTCTTAGCAAGCGGGCAGGCTGCAGGCACGACGCTTCTGTGTTCGCTTCTTGCACGTCCTGGAGCCGTATTGGGGCGCGCTGATCACATGGCGATAGGCCTCGGAGTAGCCAACGCCGCAGGTGGCACTGCAAGCGGACCAACTCGACCACTCCGACATGATGCATCCCCTGTCCTCGTCCTCGGCATGACTGGGGCCACGCGGCGGTGCTGCAGTGGTGGCCAAAGGATCTATAACAAGTCCCCACTTTAGTCTTCAACGCTCAGGCGCACTTGCAAATTACCCACCAGAAATCATGCTGCAGGTGTTGAGGCAGTCGCCCTCGGTGAGGAAGTTGTTCCGGTTGCCCCGGCAGCCGCCGTACGTGAAGGGATCGCAGCGGGCCGTGCGGGGATTGTAGGCATACCGCATGTAGCTGCCGCGGCAAGGTCCTTGGTCGTAGCGCTGGACGCAGATATCCTTGGCCATCTCGTGGTTGATATGACAGTCCACGGGGTTGTTGCATTCCCTCTGCTGGTGGAGCTCCATGCGCTTTGTGCAATTGTCTTTCTCAGGACCGTCCTCGAGCAGCACCAGGCGAGTGCGAATGGTGACTCCGCGGCCACAGGTGGACGTGCAAGGACTCCAGTCACTCCACTGCGTGGTGGGGCACATGGGGTCGGGCAGCTCAACCTGCTCGAAGGTGCAGTCGGGCCGCATGCACTTGTTCTTCTCGACAATCGTGATGTGCGGGCAGCGCTTGCGTCCTTGATGGTTCACAAAGGTCCTGGTGCGCATGGTGATGCCAATGCCGCAGGTGGCAGAGCATTCCGACCACACGCTCCAGGGCGAGGTCTTGCAGAGGCCGGCGCCCTCGCCGTTGTCAGCCACCAAGGACTGGGAGTTGGTCATGTCTTCGCCCTCGCCGTCTTCTCGCTCCTGGGCGCCCTCTCCTGCGCACTCGGCTATGACAGCCACGCACATCTCCTTGGAGATTAGCTGGCGGCTGCACTTGGCGCGCTCGGCATGCTGGGGGCTCAGGTATTGGCGGCTGCGCATGCGGATGCCTTTGCCGCAGCTCACCGAGCAGGGACTCCATGCACTGTACTCACTGGTCCGGCACTCCGCTGGAGGATACAGATACGTTGAAGTATAACTTGATCAAAGGATCAGCAATTTACGAACCACGTGTGTCCTGTTCCTCGGTGTCGTCGGACACCTCAAGCTGTAGGGCCTGCAGGAAGTCGTCGTCGCAGTTGCGGGACACAATTTTCTCACGCCTTATGTACAATTTGGCCAGGGGAGTCATCTCCCGGCTTTGGGGATTGTAAAAGGGAGCACGGGGATCCTCCGGGTACATTGTGGTAATGCGGTACATACGCTCGCGTGGCTGAGTCTCGGCATTGGGGGACTAAGGTGGAAAAATAATGTTTGAGAGGAAAATCTTTAAATCGAATGAATTGCTGACCATGTAGGTGATTCCACTGTCGGTGCCTGCGTCCCAGGGGTACAAGTCAAAGTCCAAGGACTCCTTCCAGCTGCAGTCCGACGTGCAGAGGTCCACACCGCTGATGCCCACCACCCAGTCGGGCGAGGGGCCAAACATGGAAGCCAGCGAGACTTTTGGATGCTTGCGGTCCACACGGAACTTGGAGGAGGTGTTCTGGTTTACATTGGGATACCACAGGCCGGCCGCCTTGATGAGGGTGCGTAGCTTGGGCCCGTGGGCACGCAGCTCGGATTCCAAGGCCGCCGGGGAGCCCCATTCAGCAAGGGAACGGAATCCGTCCGTGGCTATGTGGTTTTCGCCCCAGAAGGAGAAGTTCGACTCGTGCGATGCCCCAATGACGTCGGAGAAGTGCGTTAGCCAGATGGCAAAAGGGTAATCCTTTGGGTGCGTCTCGTTCGACCAAATGCCCTCAAACACGAACTGGATTCAAAGGTTAGATTAGAATGTGGTTCATTGGGGGGACATAGCTCTACTTACGCTGTATTTGGCTTCATCGCAGGCGCAGCATTCCTTCTGGACAGCCACTGCGTCCGGCTTCCGTTCGCAAATGACTTGGGTAAGCTGGCCATCGTCGGAGTACCAGGCCCGTGGTCCCTCGTAGACCATCGCGGAAAGCGACACACAGCCGGAGCCTGACTCGGGGGCCACCCACATAACCTGCACCTCGGTCTGCGAGATAAGGGAAGCATTAAATCGTTTTATTTATATCACAAAATCTAAATATATTTACCTTTTTATAGTCATCTGCCTCGGAGACGGTGTTGACGCAGCGGTCATTGAATTTGGTCAGATCGTCGCTGAAGAGCTGGAATCTTCCGACTCGACGTGGACTAGCAGCCTGGGGGCGTCTGGCTCCGGTATGAGCCTCAGCAGTTATGGTAAAGTGAGTAAAGTGTTGGATTTTCGAATGGGTGCGAGAGCCAAGTAGCAGCACTGCAAAAAATCCCAAAAATTTCAAATCAAATATAAATACGTTGTTGGATCAGCTGTTTCGACTATCGAATGTGTCGCTTATCGAGTTGTGCTTGTGGGTCGAAGAGTTATCGACTCACGCACTTTAGATGATTCGGCTATCGATCTTTGCAAAGCATTGCTGCTTATCGTTTTCAAGGGAACCGACGCACGCAGTTCGGTTTCGGTTTCTTTTAAAATATGTCCAGTTTTTTAAAAAAACTAAGAGAAGGACACAGTGTAGATTTCGAAAAATGCGGCGACGTCATAGTGTCCCTGAAGGATAATGTGTGCGCACTATTTTGCCAGTTTTGCCGCGAAATTTTCACAGACATTACCGAATTCTTGGAACACTTGCGAGCAGCGCATGCCGACGCTTTCAAGCGAAATGGCCCCAGCCCCGAAAAAATTCCCAGGAACTCAATTACAGAGGGCGCCAAGCTGCTCCCACCAGTGTTGGCCGAAAACAAGAATGCTCGGCCCCCGGAGCCGACCACCGGCGTAGGCGAACTTAAGCAGAAGCCGGGTAAGAAAACAGCAGTTGCTTCGAGGCACTTAAGCCTAAAGTTGTTGCCTTTTGTTTCAGTTTTGCTTAACGACCGTGATAAATGCGGTTTTTTGATCTCAAACACAGCCAAGGATGTGCCCTTGTTATTGAATAACAAATTATTGGCCTCAGCAACCTGGAGCTCCACCCCAAAAGCTAATTTAGGCGATTCTAAGTCACAGACCAAGAAACCTTGTGTTGTTTTTCTAAAGCCATTAGCGCAGTCCAAATTGGTTGCACCAATAAGTGGAAGGAAAGTGGAGGAGCTCCCGACGGGAAATGAAAATATTAACCCAACACTGCCAAAGAAATTCAAAAGCGGAAGCGATCAAATTAAGGCGCAACCGGATCAGCTTTCATTAAAGATAGAACCCTCCAGCGAGCAGAAAGCTCTAATGAGAAAGGACATAAATCGAGTGAAGCAGCGGCTCTTCCAAGTTTTAAACAGGAAGAACCTAGAATCCAATCAAACACTGCCAAAGAATACAAGCGCTGTGAACATTGTACCAAAAGTAGAAATAACGAATATAAAATCCTTGCCTCGGCTGAATCTGACACTGGAAAAGGATGTGTTGGTAAAGCTCCCAACATTCAAAACCGACTCACCCATCAGCTTAGAAACGCAGCTTCCCAAAAAGTTGCCCCCGATCCCAACACTCAAGCCCGACTCACCACCCATCACCTTAAAAACGCAGCTTCCCAAAAAGTTGGCCCCCACCCCTTTGCGTCCTAAGCCCATCAACCAAAGTATTGTGGAGACTAAAGTGGAGAGCAAGGACATCCAAAAGTCACCCGAATCGATTGGGAGTTTAATAGAAATTCCACAAGTAAGTAGGATATATCCTATATCTTCCTTACTTTATGCTTACGTCGTTAGGAGACCGATCCATTGGGTGACGAACAGCCAGAGGAGAAGACGAGCGCCGAAGCCGAAAAGCCCCAGGACATGTCCTCCTACTTCAACATAATACCCAATGATTTCGACCTGCTTTCAGTTGTGGGTGTAAGTGAATCTCGTCCTTAAAATGCTACTTCCTCTAGCGTTTGCCCATTTATAGCTGACTGCGTTGGAAAAACCAAGGTTCGAGGAAAACCTTACGCAGGAGGAGTTCGACGAGCTTCGTTTACGCGCCAAAAAGTTTGCCAAACTTCTGAAGACATTTAGGCCCATCATGAAGCCTGGATTGTGCTTGCAGGCCTCAGTGGTCCAGGCAGACTTCGAGGCACTCGCAGCAACCACAAACCAGACCTTCGACGCCCAACTCAAGGAAGACGACCTAAAGCGCATTGTCAACCTGGTGTCCATGTGGTTCTCGGAGAAGGTCGACCAGAAGATCCACCGCAAGCTGAGCACATCGGATGTCACCACCCACTACTACAAGCTGTTATCCTTCCTGCCCAAGCTGCACCACCGTTTCTACTGCGAATTCTGCAACACGTCTTACACCAACGAACTCAGGTACCTGCGGCACCGCATCACCCACACCAAAGTCGAGGAGAGCTTCTATTGCCAGGTCTGCAACAAGATCTACAAGCGGCAGGCGAACCTGGTCAAGCACTACAACGCCTTGCACAAGGCCACGTTTGGCCCGATGACTGAGCCTACAAAAGAACCGAGTCCATCAACTAAGCCGTCAGCTTAATTATCAAATAAAAACCAGCACGGCTTGATAATGCGAATTGGTACTTTGTTTCCTCTAAGCTGATAACCTATTGAGCCATCGACACAGTTCGGCTGGACAGAGGCGGCTGCACAAATTGCGAGAGCCCCTGGGGAAGATCATTGCCACCACCCAGAGGCGCTCCGCTCATACTCACAATTATACGTCTTTCCGGGCACATAGCCGTTGGGTCCGTCGGCGACAATTAATTTGTATCCATTATCGCCGCGCGTGCGTCGGCCATGGGGCAAGTGGGTTGGGGCACGCGGACAGGCCGAGGCTTGATTAATTGCCACAATAATGGCCACCGCCACTGCCCACAAACCAACTGCAGGCCTCATGTTCTTTTCTTTTCTCTATTGTCTTATTTATTGCTCTTCCAGACCCACAGATCTTGTTGCAGCTGCGCACACGCGTTATCGCCGCCGAGTCGCCGTCGCAGTCGTTTTTGATTCAGAAAGGAGGAGAGAAGCGCTTCCCTCGAGGCGCGAATCCAAACTGAATCAAAGCAACGCTCTCGGTTCAAAGCCGAGATGTGCGCCATGAGCGGCCCAGCGAGGGCGGCTCCAAGCGTAGCTCACGTCTTCCACTAGCCTTGGAATGCTCCACCCAAGCCGCCTCCCGCGAGCCAGCCAAAGACGGGAGGGGGCTGATGCTTCTCTGTCAGGATTTTCCTCCTTTTACTGCTTCTATTTGTAGGCTTTCCTGGCCCAGAACTCGTGATGCCACCGGCGGCTTGGCGGCCTCTCAGTTGACCCCGCGGTTCAAATTAATCACTGATAAGTGCTCCTCCTCTCGCGGGCTATCAACAAAGCTGTTTGTTTCATGAATTCGACTGCGCCTTATCGCCCAGCCGAAAGGTTAGGTCGGGCCCCTCCACCTGCCGCCACCCGCACCAGTCAGAGCTTCCGAAGTCGCCGCTCCAAATCTGAAGCTCCTAAGCGGACTCCAAGAAGATTAAGGTTGGCTCGACTTGAAGAGGTTTGGAGTTGCCAAAAGATCCTGAATATCGTGAAACAGAAGACCGTCTACCGTTCATATCCATTTGATCCTATCCTGGGTGGTCCTAAAGAGTTTCTTGAGTATTACAAAGATTGAGGAGTTGGCTCGACTTGAGCGAACTTGAGGAGGTTTATAGTTGTCAAAAGATCCCGAAGATCGAAAAAGAGAAGACTGTCTTTCGGTCATATCCAATTTATCCTATCCTGGGCGGTCTTTGGGAAGCGGGATCAACTTGAAGACGGTCTTAAAGAGTTTCTTGAGTATTACAAAGATTGAGGAGTTGGCTCGACTCGAAGAGGCTTAGAGTTCTCAAAAGGTCCCGAAGATCGAAAAAGAGAAGACCGTCTATCGTTCATATAAAATTTGTACTATCCTGGGTGGTCCTAAAGAGTTCCTTGAGTATTACAAACGATACATTTGTTTATTGGTTTGCTGGCCTTGTGTACATATAGCAGATCGGATCCTAAGTACTATAAATACGGTAGTATATAAATTTAGCATATGAGTTATAAATCGTTTCCCTCTCGCTAGCAGGTCCGCGGCTACGGTCTACAATAGGTCGCAATACAAGGTGTTCCATTTTCGATCGTGATTAGATTTGTGATCTCGGCTTGGCAAAATATCCAGAAAGGTTACAGATCCGTTCTACCAAATGCTATCTAGGAATCTTAATTGGTGAGAATGTTTCGAGTTGCCGGTTCCATTCCGACATAAAGAACAGAACCCATAAAATAATGTATGTACATTCAGCCAGATCGATCCAGTGACAGAGCAGGAGGCAAGCGTTCGCTGGCGTTAAACTAAAGCAAAATCACAATTACGCAAAATACACAAACTGGCTCAATACTAAAAGGTCAGGATGGGCGCCTCCCGGTGGTCGAGCAGATCTGCAAGGACGAAAGGAATTAAAGAAAGCTTTGGATCTTCGGACTCGCCTACCTTTCGCAATGCTCCACCAGGGCAGCGTGACGTAGGTGAGGAATGCGTTGAGCGGCGTGGACTGCTGGCGGCGGTTCTCCTTCCAGAAGTGGAAGGACTGCGTGAAGCCTCGGCTCGTCCACAGCGGATTGTAGGCCCCGTCGTCGAGCTCTGCAAGCACAAGAAAAAGCACAAAGGTCACTCCAAGAATCTCACAGCCTCTTAACAAAAGGACAACATGCAGAAAGGCATAAACTGGGGTAGAAAAAAGGACGACAAGAACCTTTTAGAGCCTTCTTGGGCAGATCGCACCAGTAGTAAATGTTGGTGCCGTCGGGCGTGCGCCGCTTGGGCACCAAATGGAGCACCTTGTGGTAGTGGTCGCCGGCCGACCCGGCGCCGTTCCGCTTGCCCGACATCCGGGGCAGAGTTGTGTGGCCGTCTGGCAGCTGCGGGCTGTGGTTGCCGTTGGCCAGGTCGACCTCCGCGTCTGGCAACAGCATCGGGGTTAACTCCGTCACCGACGAGGCCTCGACGGCCGCCGTCTCGTTATTATCATCGGTTGCTGGGGCAGCTGGCGCGGCGGCTTGGCCGTCGGCCGCCTCCAGCTGCAGTGGATGGCTCTCTGATTTCACAGGTACTCGTAGGCATTTCTCGAAACGCTGGTTGGACTCTGGTTGGGCGGGGGTGGGCGTGGGTGTGGGGGCGGAGGGCAGCTCCTCGCGGCCGCGCACGGTGATCATCAGCTTGCTGTCGCTCTCGCTGAGGATGGCGATTTTGGCTGAGGCGCTGGCGCCGTCGCTGCCGTTCAGGGAGGTGGCGTCGTCGGCGATTTCGTACTCCTCCTCCGAGGCCTTGGGGGCGGGCTTCTCGTTGTTGTTGTTGCCGCGGGCCCCCGGCTTTGAGGGTTTGCTCGTCGTCTTCGGTTTGTCCACGGCCTTGGGCTTGTCTTTCTCCTTGTCGCGGGCGTTGCGCAGGCGCTTGGGGGACACCTTGGCCAGCAGGCTGCTGGCAGTGGAGGACTTCTGGTTCGAGGACTTCTTGTCGTTCTCCTTGTCTAGGTCCTTGTCCTTGCGCAGAAACCGCTCGCTGCTCGGCCGCAACTTCGACGGCGTGGCCTTCTTAGCCGCCGCACTGCTGGGGGCCCTGCGGTCGGCCGCACTCAGCGAGGCGCTTCTGGTGATAAGCGAGCTTTTCTTTTTGCCCTCCCCCAGCCGCAGACTGCTCCGCTTGCCCACCACCAGCTCGCTCTCCACACTGAGTATGGTCTTGTGCTTGAGCTTGGCCTGCTTGTCGGGCATTTTGCTGAGGCAGGCGGGCGTCTCGTTGGAGGCATCTCCACAGCTCGGGCAGTAGACCTCCGACATTTCGGGCGTCTCCCCATTGGAACCAGACTTCTTCCCACCGAAGCAGTTGCCGCACCCCGAGGAGCCCGGGGCCCGGCCGCCTCGCTGCTTGGAGCCCCGCGCCGGCGACCCCGCGGGGACCTCGGCGGGGCTCTTCGGCTCGCTGCTGCCGGGGGCGGGGTCCTGGCTGCCGTCGCCGCTGGCCGGCTGGGCTGGCTCAGGGACTCTACTCTCACAATTTGAATTTAGGTGCAGTTTTGTGGCGGAGGCCGAGAAAGCAGGACGTTGTTGATCTACAAGTAAACATAGATCGTTGTTTTTTTGCATTTAAAAGCATTTTGAACACACAACTCACACACACAGGCGCCAACACACACAATCGAATCGGCCGCAAGCCAGAGAAGAAATCATAACGCATTGAAAATCATGAAATGAATGCAACTCAAAATTACAAAGCTCTAGAGTCTAAAGGAGGCGGATGGGGCGGGCGAGGGTAAGGAGAAGGTACTAAGGACTCTGGGGAATCCTAGAACTGAACGACTTTTACATTTCATGCCTTTTTACAGTCTTATCGGCTCCACTGACCACGGTTCGAGAAGTATCGATACTTTCGATACTTATCGAACTTCTTGGATCGAAAATGATCGAATTTCGGATGGAATGAAAGGTAAGCGAAAATAAAAATGAATTTTGATTTGGGTTTTGTGTATTTTGTCCTGCTTTCTCGGCAAAGAGTCTAGTAATATTTATATATATTTTCCGCGTTCTCTTCGAAATATATATAAACTCGTAGGTAGATTGAATTTGAGGAAACATAAGAAAACAATACGAAGAAACGACAACAAGTTACGTTTTGCTTTGTTAGTTAGAAACGAAAAGGATTCCAAAGGATTATGCATAAAGCAAGCACATAAAAAGCCGAACGAGCATGCAACTTATGAGGCTAAATAATCGAATTTACAATGCGTACAGAAGCTTCCAATGAAGACAGAATGACAATCTTACCGTCTCTGAGATCCCCGGCTTCGATTTCCGAGACCTCACTGGCCAGGTTATCGAGTCCCTCGTTCTCGGAGCGAGCCTTGGCCCCGGCACTGCTGCCGGTCACGTCCTGGACGTTCTTGGTGCGCCAGCCGTAGCGGGAGAAGTTGTTGAGATTCGCTGAGGGGTCGCTGAGGCGGCGCTGGTGGCGGTAAGTGCAGTAGTCGTCGTTCTCCTCCTCCCACTCGTCCCACATGTCGGTGGCGCAGAAGCCCGGCTCGCTGGTGGGGGTCTCCACGCCGGAGCCCTTCGGCTTGGTCACAGCCATCTCGGCATGGCCCTTGCCCTGGGGGCCCTTCATGCGGACGAACTCGCAACGGGTTTGCACGCCGGCGCCGCTGCTGAACAGCCCAAAGGACATGCGCTGGGCCACCTTCGAGCTGAGGCTGGATTGCTGTGGAAGCACGGAATTTGAGTTGGATTTCGAGGCTTGATTTATGCCCCAAGACTCACCCTGGCATCGTAGACCTTCTTCAGGGCATCGTACCGAATGGAGCCCAGGAAAATGACGCCCTGGACGGCGCCGTTCTTGTCGTTGGCCACAAGTTCCACGCAGACCATCTCCCCGTCCCTCACCAGGATGTCGCTGAAGACCTGAGAGCAGGCTGAATGTAGGCTGGGATTTTCAGAGTTTCAGGGCGAAAGTTTACCTCGTCGAAGTTGTCGACCATGAAGCAGATGTGGGGATAGGTGATCTCCTCGCCCTCGCCCTTGGTGTCCATTTTCCGGCGACTGGGGCTGGCGTAGACCCGCTGGGAGTGGCGGCGCAGGACCTGCAGCTCCTTGGGGGACGTGCGCGTGCAAATGGCCAGGGTGAGCGTGTAGTCGAACTGGTGGATGACCATGTTGAGGTAGACGGTCTCCTCCCAGTCCACCTCGGGGTCGCCAATGGGCAGCTTGCGGGAGTCCTTGCGAAAGACCTCCACTTCCGTCTGCAATGGAACAGGCGAACTCAGGATCGATTTGGGGCGGAATTGTGGCGGACTCACCTCGTATTTTGGCATGTGTCGGGAGGAACTTTTGACGTGCTTCTTGCGCACGAAGAAGAGCAAATCATCCGAGTCTATGGTGCTCACGGTCTCGGCCTGGAATAGGAAGTGCCGGACGAACAGGTCCGTCCAATAAGTGGTGCCCTGCAGGACCACAAAGCCACCATCTGAAATTACATTTCAATTATTCTTAATTTTATGAGTCATCAGTTGGGCCCACATAATCAGCAACAGCTGCCGGGGACTTCCCCGTGACCCACACTTTGTGGTTGTGACGTCCCTGTCGCTGGCTACGTCACGGCACGAATTTCAATGAAAACTGGAGCGCGTCAGCGACAGACACAACGGCGGCGCATACACACCCCCGCCCACGAAAAGGACCTCAAAATTTAACAACAAGGGCTGTGGCAGCGCCAGGCAGCAGGAGTCGCCCCCTGCGCCAGTGTGAGAAATCAATAATGTGCAAATGTAGACAATTTTCCGCTGCTGGCCTGCAATGGCAGGAAAGGCGTTGGGGAAATATTTACCGTCTTTCAGCAGCTGCCGCATCTCCTTGGTGCGCTGGAAGTTGATCTCCTCGAGGAGCGCCTGCAGCGGCGTCTGCTTCAGCAGGGCCCCCGCCGCGGAGCTGGTCAGAGCCATGCCGTCGTTGTCTGTGCGAATAAGCGAGCGCGGGGATGAGGTGGAAGGCGGCGGCAGCCGATGCAGAATTTCACAATATTACAAATCCTCAACGGACATGATAGTTGGAGGCGTTATGATATCGGTGGCAGCGGCAGCAGGGCGCTCGGCATTTTGTTTACTTAATCGATGCAATTTTTCTCAGTTTATTTGCATTGGCAGCGAGGTCGGCGGCAGCTGAAACCAAAGTTTTCCCTAGCACTCGAAAAGTGCGACTGAGCAGCCGCCAGCTCTGCGCAGCTTTTTTGCGTCCTCAACTCTTTTGTGTGTGTGTTGTTTTTTTGTTGGTGCGCAGTGCTTTTGTTTTCTTTTAAGCGTCGTTGTTGTTGTTGCTGCAACTGTTTGGGGTTTTTGTTCAGGGGAGGGTTGTGTTTTTTGCGAAACTCAGCTGGTTTTATTTGCAGTCCAACCATAGTTCAATATTAAATGCATTTCTCCCTTTATTTATGTTGAAATGCAGGAAATTGCCTTTGTTTAATCGGCTTTGATTAAAGCGCCAATTTCGCAATCTTTTTAGCAATCAGCTGTTCAGTCTTAGGCGCCAATTGCTTGTACT
>JBAMCP010001503.1:0-21354 GCA_037075105.1 Lissocephala sabroskyi
CTGTGCTCGACTTTTCCTTGTCCAATTTTAATTTCCGGTTTGCTTCGAGAATATAGTCTTTTAGTATTAAAATATGCCAGTTATTTGCAATATTTCCTTAGGACCAATAAATTATTTTGTCCTCTTTAGTTTTTGGTCTGATCAACATTTTAATCTTCCTTAAGGAATGATCATAGCCTCGCCAAGAAGACCAATTTATGCCCTTGGCAAAAAGATCTTTTGGATTTCTATGCTCCAAGTAAAGTCCATTGGGATTGCTAAAATTCAATATTTAGGAAGTTCTCTTTAAACTTTAAATACGTAACTTACCTTTTATGACATTTTTCGTACCACCAAGCCCCTGAATAGATAATGGCGCAGTTATACGTTGGAAGAATGTCGTTTTCGTGGTCGTAGGTAGTAAATTTCATGCCATTGTGTTTGGCCATTGAGTCTCCCGCTGGCCCAGAATATCCTCCAACCGTGAGCACATAATCCTCGGACTCACTGCCAACTTCAAATTGATCGTATTTGGCGAATGTGCTCAGTCCCATGAAGTCCTCCATATGGACTAAGAGTTCATGAGGCTGGGCTTTGGTTAATTTGTGTATTTTCTCCAAGCCCATCCAAAACTCGCCGGAGAGGTTACCAAATCCAACTTTATATGAATTCCAATTTCTAAAGAAATTGACACTTCCGTCGAAGCGACGCTGAATGACAGTCCAGCCATCAAGTTCACTGGACACTTCAAAGGGATCTGAACCGGGCACCTGAATGCGATGGATTCTATTCGGGTTTTTGGGCAATTCTATAGACGACTTTGGTAGATCAGGTTGTGGGGTTGCTTCCGATTCGAAGCCTTCCAATGTTTTTATCGCATTTTTCAGTTCTTCAAGATCCTTTAAATGGTAAATAAATAATTAGTTTGCTTCGAAATTAAGCAGCTCTTACCAAAACAAAGCTTATGGTGTTGTCAGAATTGATAATTTGGCATCTCGTTATCAGCGCCCAAGAAATTATTAACAAAAATCCAAATTGTTTCATGTCGGTCCGCATAAGAAGCCGGTTCCTAAACAACTGATATTATTTCTAGGTTCCTCTGAGTTTTACTGAAAAATCTTATCAACAGTGCTCATGAGATTCGTGAGGCCTCAATTATCAAAAGAGCAAATTTATTTTTATACCCTGCACCTGAAGGTAGAAGGTACAAAATTGGCTATACAAGATTTGGAGAATGAAGTTCTTGGGATTCTAGAAAACCAAATTAAATTTATATATTTGAAAATATTTTAATCTAGATCAAAGAAACCTTTATTCTTATATTTCAATATTTTGATAGTGTAAAAAAGAAATTAGATATCTGTATTCTCGTTATTGATCCTTCTATTCCATAAAAAATGGAATAAAATAAATCTTCATATATACGAGTATAATTATATAATGAAGACTGTGAGAGATCCAAAGGTCCCGAAAGTACTCATAATTCAAGGCAATAGACGATCCCTTAAAATATTGTATTAAATCGTTGAACCTTTTAGAAAACTTTAAATATTCGTAGATTTTTTTTGCCTTATTTGAAAATAAATTTGGGTAGCTCCTTTGCAATTCATAAGTGCATTCAATTGAATCCTTCGCCTCGGGATCGCTACCCATGACTCGTGTGAGTGCTTTTACGAGAATAAATCGAGACCCAGACCCCCAAATGATTCGCAGGATTTCAGGCTCATTTGTCTTGTGTTCCCTCTCTCGTCCTTGGTGCCCTACCAGCTCCTTGTTAATTCGCCAGACCGAACTGCACCGAACCCAACTACAAGGGGCGAGGAAGGACAAAAAAATGTTTGGCATGTGCCATTTATGGCATTGTTCCAAACTTGAACAATGCGATACCATAATTTCCAGGCAGGCCAACTCTCTCTCACACACATACGCGAGGACCATGCAGATGTGGTCGTTCAACCCCCAAAAGCGAGGCAATGTCAGTGTCGCCTGCAGGAGCCCGAAGCTTCTCTGGCAAAGGATCAGCCGTGAGGCCGTCGTCCGGACTGTCCAGGCGTCCGAGCGAGCACCATGTGATTAGATTCAGTTTCAATGGAAATTGAAATCACAGACAAAAGAGAAGCGAATGGAGAACCCAAGCGCACCCGGGAGGGTTGAAACTATCCGGGGAAAAAAAGGAAAACAAACCGAGAGAAGCTGAGGAAAAAAAAAATAAAGGAAAGAAAGAAGCGAAAAATGAAAACGAAAACAACACGAGCCATTAAAAATTCCACAGTTTCGACTGTGAGTCATCCAGAGTTTGTGATTTTGTGATTGTGGACCGAAGTGGAAGTGGATGCTGCACATTAAAACGACAACCACTAAACGTCAACCACCGGCGTCAACACCCCAACGACCATCGGCTCAGGCAGCGGCGGCGGCGTCAGCGGCCACGGAACGACACGGCACACATTTATAATAGTCCGATTCACAGAGAGATTAACACCACAGCACCAGGCACACGGCATTGCCCAGCATCAGTGGTTGGTGAGCTGAAAAAAAAATTATAATCGACATCGGCGAACGGTGACGGCGACGGCGGCGGCGACGTCAGCGGCAGGAAAATCGGAAAATCGTTATAATTCAGGCAAGCACGGGGCAAGGGGCAGGGGCAACTATGTAGGGGGTGGGGGGCGGGCAGCTCTCGAAAAACACCACAAAATCGCGGTCGTTTCGTCCGTTGTTCCGGTTTCCTCTCACCACTCGGCCGCTGAATTCAGACGCATCAGCAGCAGCGGCAACGGCAGCCGCATTTTAATTTTGTGGTACGTGGAAGACTCGAAAAATAAAACAACAGCAGCGAAAGAATTATTCCCGCTTATGTGTGTACAATTTTCTGATTTCTTTGCATTTTATTATGTGAATTTTTTAATGTGCTTGCGTCCGCCCGGGCAGCTGCCCGCATGCAAAGTGATTTGTGGTTAATTTAAATAAATAATCCTCAAAGTGTGGCATAAATTTTCAAAGCGGCAGTTAAAGTTCAAACGGAAAAGTAATAAATAAAAAATAAATACAGTATTTCGAAGTAACTTGGTAAATTATAGACGAAAGTAAAAAATCTCAGTGCTTTTAAAATTTGAAAATTTGCCCACTTAAATTTACCGAGACGACACCTAGCGGTAGAATTTGTAATTACATTTTTGAAAACGTGGCCGCCAGGGGGCGCTGCATTTATGGGGGTGGAAATTCTACTAAAACCTCGGCAACTCTGAGTCCCGCAGGCAACCCTCCGCACACACAAACACACTCAGCCCGAGCTCACGAAAATTTCGCCTTTGCAGCCTCCATGGATCCCTCGAATCTACCATTCGGCTTTCCCGGTCTCCCCGGCCACGGACACCTCCCCATACCGCCCACGGCCAACATGCTCGGCGCCCATCCCGGCCCCACGGCCAGCCCGCCGCAGAGTGTCCCCGGCCGCCGCACTCCTTTGGGCTCCGTGGGCCTCGGCGGCTTCTATGCCCAAGGCCTGGGCATGGTGCCGCCCACGGATGAAAACAAACCCGGACCCAGTGCCCCGGAGAAGCCCATCAGCCCCACGGCCGCTGCTCTGGCTGCCATCAGTGGCGGCACCACCACGGCCGCGGTCTCCACGGCAGGCGGCTCGGGAGCTGGCGGCAGTGGCTCTGGCGGTGGCAAGCAGAAGAACCGCCAGGGCAAGACCGTTCGACTCAACATCAACGCCAGGGAGCGGCGACGGATGCACGACTTGAACGATGCCCTCGACGAGCTGCGCAGCGTGATTCCCTACGCCCACTCGCCCTCCGTGAGGAAGCTCTCCAAAATCGCCACTCTGCTGCTGGCCAAGAACTACATTCTCATGCAGCAGAATGCCCTCGAGGAGCTGCGCAGGTAAGTTATCAAATTCAAGAGAAGTTTGTTTTTCTCAGGCTTTGGTTTTTTCCTTCAGATTGCTGGCCTACATTCAGAGCACCACGGGAGCCGCTCCGCTGGACTTGGGCTCTTTCCCGGCAGCAGCCAAGCTGCAGGCCCTGCTTCAGGGTCCGCATAACGAGCCGCCCACGAGCAGCAGCTAAACGAATTAGAACCGCAATATTTTTAAGTCGATTTCGAAAATTGCCAAGAAAATCAGCCAAAAAGAAAACCTACGATTAAGTGTACCCAGCTAGTCAGCGAAGAGGCGGAGAGACTCTCTGAGTTGAGTGATATTTTGTTCTTAAATAAGCAATTTCTTTTTATGTGGATTTATGTGCGGAACTTTCTTGAAACTCGTCAAGAAGTGGCCGACTAATAAACGAAGATTATAAACTTAAAACCACCTAGAGAAATAGAAGAAAAAAGAGATTTGATTCAAGCAATAGAATAGAATTTAAGCGTGTGGGAAGATCAGAAAAGAAAATCCTGTGAAAATCACGCGATGTGTGACTTAAAATTAATCTTCCGCTTTAAATTTAAAACACTTCAAGGAAGCTTTTTTGGTGAATCGTTTCCTCCCCTTTCGATTAATGCAGTTCCATTCATCCTCACCAAAAAGAGCGAAAGATTTTTTGTAGAAAAACCTTTTTTTTAATTTCCTGAGTGGGAAGATCAGAAGTCCAAAAGGAATTCCTATAAAAATCAGGCGATGTGTGACTTCAAATTCATCTCCTGTTTAGACTTTAAAACACTCTGAACAGATTTTTTGGCGAAGCATTTTCTCCCCTTTCGATTAATGCAGTTCCATTCATCCTCTCCAAAAAGAGCGAAAGTTTTTTACGAAGACAAACTTTTTTGAGTTTCCTGAGATTTCTGCTGCGAAATAATTTCTGCTCCCACCAAAAAAAAAAACTCTTTGGATATTTTAAATGAGTATTTTAAAAGCAGTTTAATAAATGCATAGGGGAAACCATAATAAGTACGTTGGAGCCACGAATCGCAATTGAATTGCAAGTCTGTCGTTGTTTTCGTCAAAATGCATTACGAAATACGGAAGATCGCAGTGCACAGGCCGAGGGAGAGCGGCTGCCTTGTGCGATTCCGCCGCTGATTAGAATCTATAGGTAGACACTTAAAGGGTAGCAAGTAGTCTAAATTGTAAGCCTAGGCAAAATCGAACGTATTACTGATATGAGGACGGTGGCCCCAGTTTGGGGCTTGAAGTCGGCGATCAATTCATTCCGGAACTCCCGAGGAAAGAACTTGATTCTTGCCCGTGCGAAAGATGCGCTCATCCGCAGGCAGCTCTCCAATGAGGTAGTCGTTCATTTGCTTCACGGCCGCCCGCGAATGGCCAGTGCCATGGAAGGCTATGGTGGCATCACGGCCAGCGTGATCCATGATGACATCATCGCCGCCGGGATGGTCCCGCAGAAATTGGGTAACATCGTAGACGCGATCGTAGACGACAATCCAGCAGTCGTCGTAGCTGTCGTGGTGGGCCACTTCCTTGAGCGTGAGCACCGGCAATTCGAACTGATCCCCCAGTTGGGTGTTTGATTTCGCCGCGGCCACTTCATTGGATTTGGTGTGGGGCACGATACGCAGCGATTGCAGGAGATTTGTCAGCGTTGATGCCATTTTGCTGCGGCGTTTACAATCAATTCCACTTGGACTTTCACTTTTCTATACTCCACCAGTTGATTATTATTCGCAATCACTCACGACGTCACCAGCGATCCGCCAAATGGAGCGTAGTATGCGAAGAGCCGCAGAGGCTGTGCAATTATGTCGTCTCGTATTTGTAATTTTAGCCGCTGAATCGATGCGCTGGGTGGTCCGGTTTGGCTGGGCTGCTGCTGCTGCTCGATCGACTTCCAGATGCCGAGTGTCATTCAAGCGATTGGCATTAATCGTTTTATAAATGTCGACACGTGAGTCTCAGTCCATTGATTGCCTCATCTTGATAAGCCGCAGAGAGAGCGACTCGCTGATGATCTTGTAGAATCTCGTTCGCCTAAGCTGAGGGGTATCAATTGCCAAACTGGTCTTTCGTAATTGCCTCCCTCGGTTGGGGAATTGTTTAATTTCTTATAAAAACTATCGTCACGCACGCTGGCTCCAGGTAGTCTCGTTCTTATCGCCCTGAGCAGTTCCAGTTCTTTGAGACTTAGAGCATCTTAATTGGATTAATGGGCAACGACCAGACTGCTTCAAGTAATTAATAAAAACAATTCATTTTTTAAAGATTAATAACCCGAGGCAAATCGTCGTCATCAACTGCACCGAATGATTTACAATGCCTGACCCTGATAAACCGTGAAGGAAATTAAATTGCATTTAATTTAATGCACTAAATCTATAATTCGAATTCAAGGTCTTTCTGCCCCAAGAACATGCTTCTCGCAGTAGTAAATATAAACGCCGATAATCGGGATTTGTGTATTTTAAGAACTGCGTACTTTATGTTTTCTTGCCGCGTCACCGCTTCCAAGATTACAAGTCTTATCAGCTCGAACTTGGGCGAAAGTAGTCATAACCGAGGCCCGGACAGCCTCCCCGGGTGACACATAAACCGGGGAAGAGTTTTCACAACCGAAATGCTGATGAATTTTTGAATGAGATTTCCAAAGACTTAGATTTTTTTTAAGTCGCATTTTCTTTATAAAAACAACAGCTTTAACGGGGAATAATATTTTCGATTTCACGTGCGTAGTCAAGATATGGAAAAAAACAAAGTGGAGCGCAAATCAGACGCACGTCAGTCGCGAATGAGTTCAAGTTCGGTGTGCGGTCTGTGAGGCAAGCCGCGTAACTTGAGACAGTTCGGTGTTAGTGTCAAGATCAGAGCAGAGCGTCTGTCAAACCTCAAAGCGACGACTGCATTCGTCAGCCGCCGGCCACATAATCGATGTGAATTGACTTTGACTTTGGCGGCAAATCGGCTGCGACGATTTCCACCTGATAAGCAATGCTCCGAAAAGGAGTCAGGGATAAGAGAATAGAAAGTAGAATCGTTATAGTGAAATTTAATTACCAATCCCTTGTTCCATTGATGAAACACAATCGCCAATTGCAGGAAGAGAGCTTGTCAGGTTCTTAAGTCGCTAAGTCGAACGATAGCATTTATTGAACCAGCAACAAATTTCGGTTCACCTGAAGAGCAGTGCTCCGAAATGAGACAGGGAATAAATATAAAAGATTCACGCAAAAGACCAACGATTATATTGAAACTTAATCCCTTGTTCCATTGATGAAACACAATCTTTAATTGCCAAAGAGGGCGTGTCAGGTTCTTTAGTCAAGCAAACCTTCGATAGCATTAATTGAACCTGCCAGGAATTTCGGTCCACCAGAAAAGCAGTGCTCCAGGGAATGAATATAATAGATTCACACAAAAGTCCAACCTCATTCCCTTGTTCCATTGATAGAACACAATCGCCAAATGCTTAAGAAGGCTTGTCAGGTTCTTTTTACGTTCGTCACACCTTCCATAAGCAAGAATTTAATCTGTGGGTTTTTTTCGGCAAGTCACGCGTAATCTTTTGAATAAATTAATTAGAACCTCCTGACATATATTTTTGGGAATTTTTTGTAGATTTGTTTAATCCGCTTAGAAGCTGCGCAAAAAGCATCCGGGGCAGGACTTATCAATGTCGCGAAATATGGAATCTTGAAATGGTTTCAAAGGTTAACTGAAATCACCTAAAAATATTTCCAAATTGTTTTTGTCTTAAGTGCAAAAACGAGAGCGCGTAAATTCAAATTCCTAGCGAAATGGCAACGCTCGCAGTAACGGTGAATCGAGCTTAAAGCTCCAAAGCGCCAAAAAGTAGACAGCACTTTGGTTTTGGGGCGTCGCTAATCTGACAGCTGTTGCTCAAGGCGCAAAGCTTTTCCGGAATATGCCAAGCGAAAATTGGAATTTTCATATGATTAACTTTTATAACCACACAAAATATTAGAAATTATGAAACCTAAAAGTTTTATTTTACTTTAGTTTGGGGTATAAAATAGAATTTTTAAAAACTGCGTTTGATTTTCGATCGTCGTTCCGGCAAACTTTGAAAGTCCAACGTCCCGATTCAAATTGCCTGCCCACCTTTCCCGTTTCGCCTGTGTGTGTGTGTGTGTGCGGCGTGAGCAACAACTGCCTGCAAATTTGGGCGAAAAACAAAACAGTCGAGTTTCAGCCACGCGTTGGCCAAGTCCTAAGCGCTCTCGGAAAGGCTTCCCCAGGCCGAGTCAGAGACAAATAGCAATACATTTTCCACATATTCCTTGGAGTGCGCTGCGAAAGCAATTAAATTAAAATTTGATGAAAGCGCACTAATAAGGAAATTGCCTTTCAACTCGAGCGCACAATTTGCCTCTCCGGCTGTCGATGCGCCTTCAAAACATCACGCATACGCCACGTCTAGCGTCGGGATTTGTAAACATATTGCTGCAAAAAGGACAACCTCTCCACGCTATCCTTCGTCTAGTGGACATATTGTAAACACACAAAATACGGTGAGTTGTGGAGGGGCTGAAATTGGCAAGTGGAAGAGACGACCCAATGAAAATAAATATTTAAATAAAGTGGAGGAATTTAGCACAGGAATTTTTGTATTGTAAGTTTATTAAGAGAAGTTCTAAATTTCAATTTAATTTGCTTTATAATTCCTCAACTGCTCTCTGGAATTTCTAAAATATTGCTAATTAACTTTGGACGACTTAAAATAAGACAATTAATGACTTCTTTGGAACTCAAAGATAAATCCCAGAGGAGGCCATTAAATATTTTGGGACGACTGTTGGGGACTTAAAATAAACTTCTAAAAGACAAAATTAAATCTGAGCAGCAAGTAAAATTCAAAATATTATTATGAAAATTGTGTGATTCCCTAGAAATATGAAAATGCCTGGAGCTCTGAGAGATTTTGTTGGCGATTAAATTAAAGCTGCTTTCATCTTTCATTAGCTTTGTGCTAAAACACCGAATTCATCAATTGCCTTCGACACTCGCCGCACTTTTGCTGATAATGAAATTTTAATAGTGTTTGTTTTCATTATCCCTGCGCCGGGGAGCACTCGAGTTTAATTGAATATTTATCAGTTGATTGCAGATTTCATATTCATACGCCAGCAGCAGCAGCCCCGCCACTGCCAGGCGATATCATTGGTTCCCTTGCGGGGAATCAATAGGGCGGCTTCGGCGGGCATGTGTGTGTGTGTGTGTGTGAGGTGTTTGTTTTTTCAATTAAATTATGTGAAAACATAAATGGAAAAAGTTTTTCGCCCCTGTTGGGGTTGGGCGGGTTTTGAAAAATGTTCACCAGGTTTCTCACCCGCCAGAGAAGCCAGTGAAAAATATAAAAAAAAAAATATATAAAAAATAGCAAGGCAGGCGCAGGAGCAAGGGCGGCAGGCTGTTTACACTCCGGCAAAGAGAAGCTGCCCCAGGCACTTGAAACCGAAAGAAACCAGGCAAAGTGCCCTTGACGGCGACCCCCGGCCCCGACCTTTGCCACATACGCATAAATAAGCCAACATATTGCGCATCAGTCAGTCAACAAGTTGCAATTTCAGACGGCCTGCAGGGTGGCCAAGGTGAGAGTTAATGCAACTTTTATGCCCCGAAAGAGTATCCGAAAGGAAGTGCCGAAAATGGCAACGGGTCGTCTGCTTAATGGCGGTTGGCGGGCAGGACTAAAGTATTAATGTCACACTTGTAAGGACGATGGGTCGTCTTGTCCTGGGCAAACAACAAGTGTGGCTGGCGCATTTTTTTCGTTTTAATGAGTGTGTTTTTTTTTATTGTTTGGTGTGTTTTTATGCTCCGAACGTCCTAAGTCCGAGCGGGCGGCTTCCTTTTATGCGAAGTGTCCTCGGACTTAATGACCTGTGATAAACTGGCATATGGTTGGCTGATTCGTAATGGGAATTCAAGTTTCGCAGTCCCTCGGGATCCTTTTAGTCTTCTCACTTTGACAGCCCGAATACCAAGGAATCAACTATTTATGATGGGCCGAGGGCGGGGACTCGTAAATATTTATTGACGGCTAATCACATAAGTCTCAAAGGGTTGGGCACTCAAGTCTCATTATTTCAAACAGAGACATCAAAGTGGGTGCGCCAGCCAGTGGGCGTGCATACGAACAGGATATGAAACAAACAATGCCTGTCAGTCAGCAAACTCAAATAACAAAAGGACAACACCAGCAGTTCAAAACATCGACAATGCCAGCGACATCGGCAGCATCGTCGTATCCTTCGGATCGCAGAGATAATCATCTGGCTGGCGACAAACTACCGTCGACGTTGGCATTACACGCGCATTACAAATTCGCTGCCGGCGGCAGAACCTGGGAGGTCCTTGTTGCCAACGCTGACGTGTTGGGTGTTGGTTATCCGAGCATTTATCAAGTTGCCTTCGCCGGAATGCCAGCGTTGCAAAATGAGAAAAGTTGAATGGCATTGATGTGGAAAGGATGAGAAGTCCTCCCTTTCCCACTACCAAGCCAGCTGGTGCAGGATATTCTATAGTTTTTTATTTTGAGACTGTGAACATTTCCGCGGATTTTATGGCTTTCCCCAAACAATCATATGTTGGCTTAAAGAATCTTTAAATATCAATTGTTGCGTTTCCTTGAAACTTAAATTTCGGGGACGAAATACTCCAGAAATCTTCAGCCTTTGCCAGGAACTTTGAAAAGCAAACAAATCGAAGGACGGATGACTGTTCTTCTTGTCTTTTCCGCTTCTGTTGGAGAGCAAACAAATCGAAGGGCTGATGACCAATCATATGTTAAATATTTGAACCTTCAATTCTTTTAATTCCAATAATTTATTTTTCTGAATTTCGAGGATAAAATACTCCCGAAAGTCATTAGCCTTTGCCAGGAAATTTTGGATCCGACAAATCGAAGGACTGACGACCAAACTTAAGCTTTTGTGCAACAATCATATGTTGGATAATTAAATCTTTAAATATCAATCTTCGGGCTTCCCTCAGACTTAAATTTCAAGGACGAAATACTCATGCAAGTCTTTACCCTTTGTCAGAAACTTTTGGAGCAAATAATAATGACCAATCGTTGGATTTGGGGAAAAATCATTTGTTGGATATTCAAACCTTCAATTCTTTAAGTTCCAATCATTTATAAACTTAAATATCGAGGATAAAATACTCTACAAAGTCATTAGCCTTTGCCAGAAACTTTTAAGAGCAAACAAATCGAAGGACTGATGACCAATTATGTGTTGGATTATAGAGTCTTCAATTCCTTAATTTCAATCATTTATTATCCTAAATTTCAAAGATGAAATACTCCCGAAAGTCATTAGCCTTTGCCAGGAACATTTGGGACTCGCCTAATTTGTTGTTTGTCTGGTTTCCGTTGGAGAGCAAACAAATCGACTGATGAATAAGCGAAATACGCGAATTTGAGGGCGCCTGACGTTTCGGCCATCTGATAAATTTCAATTAAGCCAGAGCAGCCACCGCTCGGTGATTTATGCCTGCACATGAAGACATTTTCGGCCAACGAGGCAACAAACTTTCTCGAAGGCCCGTCCCGTCCATCAACCGCATATCAGAGTTCATAACTACATGCCAACAGGCTGGTAAATCTTTTTGAAATATCCCCACGCCCAGGTTCGCTGGCCCAGTGGCTTTTGTGCGGTATCTCGCCCCCGCATCAACTGACAGGGGGCAACAAAAGCGGCGGCGGCTTTTATTTTGGTCTGGTCGAGAGCACGCGCCGCACCTGTCAGGTTTTCTAATCTGCACGCGGCTACTGGGCGGACGCGAGGGCCGCCCACGTGGAAAGCTTTTGACGCGCCAACGGCCACGAAATTTCAGCGAGTCTTGAAGGAGCCGCCGGGGAGTGCAACAGTTTGGTGGGGACGCCGGATTGGCTTTGTATCCGGAACGCTTCATTAGACTAATGAGCATAATTTGCGGGAATTGTGCAATTTAACTGCGAGGGGTCGGCGCTGGAAAATGTCAAAAAACTGAAATCACAACGCCCAGCAGGCGGCCCGCTGAGTCAGTCAGCCGGCAGGGCCCATCGATTAGATAAGCTTAATTTTGGTCGATAAATTGGCCGAGTCCTTGACTTTGCCGCAGCGCCATTTGCGGAAATAGTGATGAACTCTGTTATCGCGAGGGTAGGGACAGAAATCCAGGCAAATTATTTATAAAGCCGCCCGCCGATGGGAGCTGCGCGGGCCGCTGACAGATGCAAAATACGGAGAACCCGTCCGCCGGCTGGGGTATTGAAATTTATGGCCAGCACAATAAATTTGTCTACCACATGAGGAATTTGGGGGCTGCGTGTTGCTTTTTTCAGGCTTAAATTCACTGGCCGGTGAAAAAAGGCCGCGCAGTAAATTAAAATTATATTTTTCGGGTGGGCGGGAAGTTTTGTCTTTGTGGCTAAAAACGTGAGAATTTTCTGCGGCCGAGTTGTGGGATTTTCTCTGATTTTCTTTTCTTCTGCGAGTTTCGGGTTTCCTTTTTGGGATTTGAGGTGAGGTTGCTTGGAATTTCCAGGGCCTTGGATGTGACTTTCTGGCCATTCCAATCTGAGTTGGAGGGCCTTCAGTGATTTGCAGGGTTTCCCTCGCTTTCAGTGGAATTGAATACAAAAAAAAATCCCTTAGGCCAAATAAAAAATTTATCAAAAACAAACCGCCCCCTGCCACACACACGCACACCCACGCCGAGTCACGCCAGCGCCGTTTTTCACGGCAATTGCAATGCCAGGAAAAAGAGTTTCCCATTAATAAATGATCAGGGAAAAAAACCTAAACAAATTGCAGAAAAATCTACCACGACAGACGTAAAAATTTCCAAAACAAGTGCTAATTAATTAACCGAACAGGCCGACTCGCCCGAGCCTTTAAACCGGCAAGGACACGGCCCCCATTTTCACCTTGGGTCCGAAGGCTGCTGGTTGGCCGGCTGGCCGGCTGTTTGCTCGGCTAATTGCGCCGGAGCTTTGCGCTTTATGGTGGACCGAACGGCACGTGTCTTTGGCCAGAATGGCACCTTTAAGCCGCTCAATTAATAACAAAAGCCCCGGCGGTCGGGCGGTTGGGCGGCTTTGATTTATTTATAAGCCAGGCCAACGGGCGGGCAAGCGGCTAATGAAAGTTTTATGGCCACACTGGGCGCCATTAATTGGCGAGACGGGTTAGCCGGCTGGCAATGATTTGGTAATTGAACTTTGCCTTCCCCAGGCATGGACATTGTCATACGCGAGGAGGACATTTCCCTCACCCAGATCGGGATCTATGCCGCGGTATCCTTCCTCGTGGTCTCGGCGGTGGGCGCGGCTTTGTACACCACCTGCTCCCGGCGCTATCGCTTGAATTGGTTCGAGAAGAACCTCCTGGAGTCGGCCAGCGAGAAGGACGAAGAGGCCTTGAGGTAAGCCAACCAAAGAATCCTTAGCAACGTCTTGAATCCTTTGATTTTCAACAGCCGCGAGGCCTTGGTGGCCGGAGCCGCGGGCTACAATGTGGACTCCCTGGACGAGGGGCCGCGTGTCAAGAATGGAGGAAATCTGAGCCCCACTTCGTTGAAATCCGATGACCCGGCTTTTTGGGTGCCGGCCTCGGTCACCTCGACGGCGGCCGTGCAGCAGCAAATGTCCAACACCACCGAGGAGTCGGCCCCGCCCACGCCCACCTCGCCCACCGGCAGCCTGAAGTCCAACACTTTGTCCTTCTGCTCGACGGCCTCGGTGCCGATTGCCCGCTCCGACAAGCATGTGGTCCTGGCCATGCATCCCGCCCGGCCGAAGGTCTCCTCCATGAACGCCAAGCTGGACCACACGAAAATCGACATGACCCTTTACCGCAGCGTAAGTGGCCGGGGATCCTTAGAGTCCTTAGTGATTGGAAATGATTTTCCAGCACTCTCAGCCGAAGTCGCAGCTGCCGCCGCCGTCGCTGGAGCAGCGGGGAAATCTCCACCTGGCCGTCTTCTATGACTCCTCGGGTGGCCTGCTGACCGTGCGGCTCCTGGAGGCCCAGGACCTGCAGCCGCGCCAGTTCAGCGGCACGGCCGATCCTTACGCAAAAGTGCGCCTGCTGCCCGACAAGAAAAAGTTCCTGCAGACCCGCATCCACAAGAAGACCCTCAATCCAGGTGGGCTGTCTCCTGTCTGTCTACCGAGCCCTTTTTGATCCTTCTTCCTTGCAGTCTTCGACGAGCAGTTCGTGTTTGAGGCCAGCTCCAGCCTGCTGGACAAAAGGACCATTGAGATTTTGTTGTATGACTTTGATGCGTATTCCCGGCATGTGTGCATTGGCAGCTCGAAGGTCCAGCTGGCCAGCATGGACCTGAGCGAGCCGGTGAGCCTGTGGACGCCGCTGGATGCGCCGCCGCAGGACCAGAAGCTGGACTTGGGCGATTTGATGGTCTCGCTGGCCTATTTGCCCTCGGCCGAGCGGCTGATGGTGGTGCTGATCAAGGGCCGCAATCTGAGGGTAGTGGACGAGGCCAGGAGCTCCTCGGATCCTTATGTGAAGGTCACTCTGTTCGGGCCGGCGGGCAAGAAGCTGAAGAAGCGCAAGACGGGCGTCCAGAGGAACTCGGTGAATCCGGTTTACAATGAGGCCTTGGCCTTCGACGTGGCCAAGGAGACGCTAAAGAATTGCCTCCTCGAGTTTACCGTTGTCCACGACGGTCTTTTGGGTGAGTGAGGAAGCATTTTCCTGGGAAAATTCGAGTTGAACGGAACTTCATTTCAGGCTCGAGTGAGATTTTGGGACGTGCGCTGATTGGCAACTCGCCGGAAGTGCGGCACGAGGAGAAGGTGTTCTTCGAGGAGATGTTCCGGGCCAAGAATGCCACGGCCCAGTGGGTGCCGCTGCAGGAGCCCAGCGCCAACTCGCGGACAACGCCGGCAACCAAAAATTGAAATTGGGCGAGTTCCTGGCGGCGGGTGGGTGTCTGTGCTGAGTAGCAGCAGTCGCCGCGAGATGGTTTGTGTATTTGCTAAACAAGTGGCAACGCTGGCTAACAGCGGCGCTGCTCGCAAGCAGGGCAACTCTGTTATGTTTAAATAACGGAGAGCTGCCAACTTGGCGGGCTCGCGCGAGAAATTCAAATTGAAGACAAATTTTTTCGGACCGGCTCCGGTGACCAATTTAAAGGCAGTAAATTGTTGAGAATTTTGTTGCAGGGATAAAATTAAGCAACGGAAAACAGCAAACTAGAAAACTCTAAGAAGCGAAGGATTTTTGGTGAATTTGCAGGGATAAATTAAGCGCAAAAGGCAAAGATATAGAAAACTATTTATACACGAAACTTAAATACCAATAAGAATAATCCATGTGCTTTCTTCCGTATCAATTATCTAGCGTATCCGAGACCCAAAGTACCTACAAAAATATGCCTACGAATACAAAAATATTTTACTCAATTCAATTCGATAAATTTTAGACTAAGTCAAGGACCGGAAAGGAAGTCCTTTGGGCACAAAATGTAACCAGAATTAAATGTCTTTTAACGTTGTTAGGAACTCAAATATATTCAAATATCTTCGTGTGTCCAAAATCTCACTAACGGTAAAAAGAGGAGGGGGTTGCGGTTTCTCTTTCACTTGCGAGCCTCCAACTTTAAATGCACTCGTTTGGGGCCAACAAAAAAGCCCCAAAAATGCCGGCCATGCCCGGCTGGTTGCTTTGTGAGGCCCGAGGACCGAGGTGGGGTCCTGCCCCGCCCCCAAATTCCCGGCTTATTTGGCAAATACTTGGCTACTTCTTGACCAACTCGGCCCTGCGAAAAGGCCACCCGGTGGGGCGGGTGGGTTCGCTGGCCTCCAACTAATTTCAGCAAGGACTGATAAATCCTTGGAGAGCCTTGCTGTTAAAGCAAGCGTGGCTGGCGGTGGGTGAAAGTTTAACGCAAATTTCCTTTCAATCAAAATGTGCTTTCATTCAATTTACGGGCTGAGTGGCCGGCCCAGCCGAAGGTCGCAGCAACTTTGAACCAGGACTAAGCCAGGAGCCCCGGCCAACTCGTCCTAAAGTAAACCGAATGAGGCTTCCCCGATTGAATTTTCAAAGTCTTCATATGGTTTGGGGGAGGGGGCGAGTTACCCTTTGACTTTCCTGGATTTGTGGCTGGCGATTTTTAAAATTCACAGGCAGGCAAGTTAATAAGCAAAGTGAATGAAACAGACCAAAAAAAGGAACTCAGGGAGACTTTATTTTACTTTAATTAAAGACAGAAAATTGTCTCCCAACAAAAGAACTTAAATGCTTCCCAATCGACTAAATTTATCCAGGAAACAGAAGACATAGAAAAATCTGACGGGACACATTAACGTTCTGAAATTAAAACAATCAAAACGTTTATTTATTTGTTTAAGTCACAATTCCATCATACATAATAATTCGTGTAAGGAATTTCATTAATTGACAGGATTGAGAGGAAAAAGGAAGCCCAAAACATTCGTTGGAAATTTTAAATCGGGTTTCATAATATAAATCTTCCCGCCAAGTCTCTAAGTGAAAAAGGTGGCAGCCCTTCTGCGGCGATCTGGCTCGCCTTCCGATCGAGGGAACTCATTCGATAAAGAACAATCGATTATTATTATAATAATATTAAAGTTTACCAATAAATAAAACCATATTGTGTCATTCTTAGAATCAATAATAATAAAAACCGTGGACACTTTGCATTTGCAGTTGATTTTAATGTAAGATTAAAAATATTGAAGGTTAAAATATACAACTCCCGTGGCAATGCCTTACCCTCATTAATTAGCGGTTTTTGCTCAGCGCCTGCGTGGCAGCAGCGTTTGCCTCCTCCCCCCCCCTCTAGCAAGGACAACCGAAGGTCATTTTGGCAGACAAACGGTTGAAAGTCCTGCGAGGAATTGCGGCAAGGACAACAAATGTTGACAGAGTGCGCTTTTCGCTTTCAACTAATTCGAACGCCGGGTCCCGGTGACAGCCAACGCAGGTCTGTCATTACTCAGGACCCGCCCGTCTGTCTGTCCTTGCCCACTTCATTGCAATTCGATCTGTTTCAATTTTTCAGCTGACGCTGCTGCTGCCGCTGGTCTCGTCCGCTGTCACTTAAATCAATTTCCTTCCTTTTCCTTTAGATCTGCTTCGTCTTCTTCTTCTCCTCTTTCGATGTTTTGGTGGGCGGGAAAAAAATCAGAGCATCAAAGTCACTGCCGGCAATAAAGTGCAATGACTAACGAGTAAATTTCATTTTTAATTTCAACTTGCTGTCTGCCATGTCCTCGCCCGCTTGCTCCGCCGCCATTTTGTATTGTCGGAGGCAACTGTACCGAGCGACTGCTTGTTCTTATTGGCCGGCGGCTGGCGCTCGGCAAAGCTTGTCAACGGAAAACGTAAACTAACGACATTTTCGTTTTCTTATTTACACAATCAATTTTGCTTTTTGTGCGGCATCCATCGACCCTTCAATTCGGCCCACAAGTCCTGCCGCCTGCTGCTCCTGCCCGGTGCATCGTTAAGTCGGCGCTGCCTGGCACTTTTTGCGCCGCGAGGGAAATTGCCATCAAAGCGCAAAAAAATGTCACTTTGTTGTTTTACCCCTCGCCCAGCTAACGGTACTGCTGGCCGCCATCTTTGTTTAGGAATATGTGCAGTTTCCTTTTGCCAGATTCGCGGTCCTTCGGCTTTTCGGGGACTCCATGCTGACCGCATTCGCCGCTCGCTGCGCTCGTTTTCGTTGCCTTTTATTGTTTATGCAACTGTCAGCAGTTTTCGTTTTGTTTTCACATCCTTGCCCGGGGGGTGGGGGGCGGTTTATGGCCCAGGTTATCAGACAGTTTACATGTGTGTGGGGCTGTGGGTATTTGTTGTCATTTCCAATTGTTTCCCTGACTTTTGACAGCCAGCAGATTAGCCGGGCGTCTGGGGAAATAAGCAGCCAACCACCCCCACCCCCTGTATCCTTTTTTCATTTCGGTTAATAGGATCAGAAAGCTCAAAGCAGCGCTGAGCTTGCGTTTTCATTAAAAAATTTCAGCTGCACTTTAATTTAAATCCATTAAGTGTTCCCCAACCCCACAGGCTGGTCTCGTTGCAGTTTTCCTTTTCGTCCTGCAGCGTTCGCCATTGAAGCAATTATAAAAGTCATTTAGTGTGTCAACAGCAGGCGAGCGGGACGGGCGGGTGAATTTTAAGCTCCGAAATTGCAATAGAAATTAATTTCATTATTTTCACGCCCCGCACGCCCCGAAAAAAACTCATCAATAAGGACGAAAAAGCCAGGCCAATTTGACAGACAATGTAGAAGGCCCAGGACCAAATTTCCGCAGCCAATCAGCATATTCAAATTGCCTGGCGGGGGGAGTCCTGTGCGGGTCCTGGCGTTTGAAATTCATAGCCTGTGGACGGGAACTTTGATTTCTTCAGCCGATCTCAGCGCTCCCGCCGCTTTGATCCTGACAATGACGGACACCCAGATCCTGTAAAGGGACGCGGCTTCCTTTTAATGGCTTTTGGCTGGCTCAATTCCGATTTGAATGGTCAGCAGTTTCGATTTGATTGTGCGATTTTCCATGCTTCGTTTGGGGTTTTTGCGTTTGCCTTTTTTCCCCGCCGAAGGACTCTAATTGCTGGGCCACGCCGCACAGTCGGCCACAAATCGTTTGAATATTGTTTTCAGGGGGCGTTGGCCATTTTAATTGGAATTTGGGTCTCGACGAGCCGCACGTATTCAATTTTGCGGGGCCATTGAATGTCTTGAAAAAAAGCAACAGGTTGGCCGCTGGAACTTCGGCTCAGCTCGCTTTCAATCATTGTCAGTGTGTCCTTCCGATTTTCCCACATATTTGCATGCTGCAGGAGGCGTCGAAAGCCTTCACGTGATTCCCCGGCAGACACGTCCCAAGGAGCTGGAACACAACTGTGACAATTGAGCGCCGGCGAGTCCCTGACTCCTTCACTGGCCCAATCAGCCGGGGGTACTTCATCAAATTCCCTGGGGGCCTGAGGATGGCCAAACCAAATTGCACGTGACGCAAATAGGTAATTGCACTTTGGCCAAAAGTGTGACACATTCCCTGCCAACCAGCCACACGGACAGCCGGTAAATCCCCCTGTGGGGGTCCCGTGGCGGGTTGCTCGGCTTGATAAGCTCCCTGGGATTTGTTGGCTCGTGTGGCGGCAGCCTCGACTCCGGGGCCGGGGTCCGGGCCAAGTTTGTTTGTTTTGTCCCTTTAATCAGGCTGGGGAAGGCGGCACCTCGCCCGCTTGAATCCTTTAAGTTGTGTTCACAATTAAGTGATGCAGTTGGCCTTTATCCTTGCAGTTATCGGGCCCAGCAGGATGTCGTTTGAAGTTATTGCGGTTTCACTGGGCGATTAATTAAATTAAATGCGAAGCGTTGAATTAATTGATTCACAGTTTTTTGTAAACCTCAAAAAAGCTGCAGCCGGTTAGGTCAATGCCAATTAACTGGAAGTGCTGTGCAAAGAGCGTGCGAATTTATTAATTTCTGCATCGGAAGGACGCAAAAAAAGCCTTTGAACCGGAAACTCCTGTGAAGCGAAAGCAAACCGTTTAACATGAATCAAGCAAAGTGATTCTTTTTGTACTCATTGTGCATAAAGGTCTTCAAATTTGTGTTTAACTAGCAGCTCCAAACTCAGCTGCAGATCCTTTAAAGCCGATGGTTCGTCCTTTTTTTCCTCAAAAGCGAACGGGTTTCTGGACCAAAGCTGCGAAATCTCCTCCCTCTGCTTGGATCCTGAGGCCGCAGCGCAGATCGGATGATGGGAGCCTGCATCTCAAATTCTTATTCGTCTTATTTGGTGAAGAAATTAAATAACTTGCTTGATTTCCCAAATAACAACAGGTGTGCTTTTTTGTTTACCTAATTTCAAACCAAGTACCAGGGCTGGACAGTTGAATACTGAATTCCACCCCCAATCAGTTGCCAGGGCCGTAACCGATCACTCGGGTTGCCAGATAGTAATCGGATGGCATTAATATTTAAATAATAATTTAAAAAATAAATAAAACATAATGATTAAAATAAGTATAATATTCTGTGAACCCCATTAACTTAAAAACACAGGTTTTTTAAAATATTTTGCGATCAACTATTCGATTGTAGTCGATCATCGATTGAATTAAAAGCAACCCTGCGCGCAAGAAAAAATGTGACTAAATTAATTTCGGCAATAAGAAAATGCAAATTTTAGCATCGCATTGCAGTTTACAACGATATATTAAGTTAATACGAGAACAATAAGCTTGTGTTTAATGGAAACTGATGTTTTTAAACTGCGCGAGACTCACAGAGAAACGCCACCTGGCCTGGGGCTCCAAATTACGCAACAGCCTAAAAGTTTTCCAGCATAATTGGCAAATTTAGCGTGTTTAAATTAAGCAAAAAAACAGACTGCAGTCGACTTGTTGGCGATCGAGGTAAGTTGATGGAAAAACCATAAACGCAAAGGCCTTTTTCCTACTGCCTCTCGTTTGCGCGACGGTGGAAGTTTCTAGAAGTTTCTTTAATCGCCCCCCCGCCCCCCTCTACATCGTTCACTTCTTTTGCAGGTCTGTGCATGAGCATTCCGCCCAACTGTGAACGTTTTTGAGTCTCCATTTGCTTGGATTTCCAAGATCGCTTTTCTTCTGGAAAACTCGGAAAAGTATAAAAACCCGTGCTGCAGTCACCTGCCGTTCAGTTCCCCGCGATCGCTCGGACGGGAAAGTTGTGCGTAAGTTCGGTCCGGTCAAGCTCTCCTCCCCTCTCCCTCTCTCCTTCACTCTCCCTTACCCTGAGCCCTCTCCCATCTCCCGCTCTCTCTTGCTGCCGCCTCCGTCGACCGCGTGACGTAAGCGGGCTTCGTTCTTTTCGTGTTTCCGCGTGTGTGTGTGTAAATTAAATTGTGTTTTAGTTTTAAAGCGAAAGAACTGAACGGGCAGCCGCGAGTCAATGAAATAAACGAAATACAAATAACTGAAATGTCTCCCGACTACAACAACAACAAGAACAGCAGCAACAGCAACAACAACAGCAACAACAGCAACAACAGCAGCAGCAACAGCAGCAACAACAGCAACAGCAACAACAGCAGCAACAGCAACAACAGCAACAACAACAACAACAACAACAGCAACAGGAACAACAACAACAACAACAGCAATAACAACAGCAACAACAACAGCAACAGGAACAACAACAGCAACAGGAACAACAACAACAGCAATAACAACAGCAACATCAACAACAACAGCAGCAACAACAGCAGCAACAACAGAAACAACAACAGCAGCAACAACAACAGAAACAACAGCAGCAACAACAGAAACAACAGCAGCAACAACAACAGCAACAACAACAACAAAAGCAGCAAGAACAGCAACAGCAAAGGAACAACAGCAACAACAACAACAACAAAAATTGCCGGTGAGTGATTTCAATTTTACTTTCAATGCCTCCGCCCCCAAAATTCTCTGCCTTCT
>JBAMCP010001504.1:0-21343 GCA_037075105.1 Lissocephala sabroskyi
CACTCGCTGGGAGGTTCACCTGCGCTGAGGTTGTCATTATTCGCGCCATTATTTGCAGGAAGTTATCGTTATCTGGCGACAGGACTTAAGAGTTGAGCGTATTGGCGTTTCAACGACAATGGATGCCCGGCACCTGCCCGGAACCCCCGTCCTGTTTGGGTCCTGCCAGTGTGCCATTTGTTTCACGGACTCGTGCCGGGAAGCTGCGTTTATTTACTTTCGCAATTTGCCAGAATGTGCGCAGTGAAACAATAAAATCCCTGGGATGTCCTGGGAGTGACCTGGCGTCCTGTCCCTCGGTGCTTGTTTATTGTTGGGTGCTCTGCATTCGAGAGTCCTTGCTCACTACTCACTGCTGATTAAGTTGCTGTCATCGCACTGCACTAATGCTGATTACTGGGGGTGCCTCTATTGTTGCCAAAGGATCACAAACACAGAAGGCCCGGGGGAAGGGCGGGGGAGGATCCAACAAAGTGACGAGCAGTCGGCACTCGAAAGTCATAATTTCAACGAGTTGCGCTGTCATAAACAACTTGACATCTTGACAACTTTAAACAACTGTCAATGCTTATTACACAGATGAAAGGATATACGAGGGAGAGCAGCGAGCGACTGCCAGGATATATGAATAGTCGTGGAATTTTCGACTGGGACTGAGCGGCGGCGGCGGCCAACTTCAACTTGACTTCCCAGCCAGCCACTTCATATGCCGGCAGCCAGCAACTTTTCCCATAGAAACTCCTACTTATGCCACGCCCACTCCCCTGCAGCCGCCCCCCTCCGCATTCCTATTAATAATGGCTTTTGGGGTTGGCTCCTGCGTCCGCCTGATGCTTTCTGCTCTCCGCATGAAGTATGCACTTGAGTTGTAACTTTTCCCACACACACACGCAGTCGGGGTTGTATTACAAAAATAAAAAGCTTATTCCTGTCTAATGTGCTCGACAATGTTGCCAACTATCATATTTTGCCTAGACAGCGAAGCCTCCTTGGCGAGGCCACAACTGCCGATTGGGGGAAGCCAAGGAGAGCAAAGGAAGCTGCCACTCGTTTTGGGGTCTGACTGTACCAAAAGGAGGACCGCATTTGCATTTGACATTTTTGCCGCAGAGTTGCATTCTCCCTGCCAACCCAGCGACCTTTTTATGTTGTGTGTGTGGCCAAGAAATGTGTGAAGCAAATTTGCAGAACTTCATTTGGCAAACTCGCCATTTCCGTTTCCGTCACCGCAGCCAAATAAAGCACAACTGACAGCCTGTCTCATCCGTCAGTGAAGGTTCTTTTGCCAGATGACACGCGATGGCGGCCTTCACCATCCATTTCATTGAACGACAGACGGACAGTGGGCCATTCGTTTTGTGGCCCGCCAATTACTCATCATTTGCTGCTAATTAGTTGGCCTACTCGATTGCCATGGCGATTCGGCCAGGGGGGGCTCGAATTTTAGTATTACACTAATTACCCTGAACATTTCCAGTGACTAATGCGAGCGACTCGCTTTCTATTGCAGATCCCAATATGTTGTTGGCCTTAAGTCCTGGCAATCGCTCTAATTGGACTAAAAGGTAAGTGCAATGCATTTAGTTTGGCTGTCAGTTGGTCTGCTGGTCTGTCGGTCTGTTGTCGCGTATACGCCATGTTGTCTGCTGGGGAGATTCGTTGGCGTTGCCAAGGCAAAAAGTCATTACATATTGATAATGGCTTCCATTGTCTTACTGTCAATCCACTGAATGTGTTGGCCCACATTCGTCGCTGTCAACATCCCCGCCACGCCCCTTCCAACCCATTGAGCCATTTTTAATCGCATTGCAGGCGTTGTCTTTGCTCTTTGTTGCGAGCCAAGCAGAGAGCAATAGTCATTAGTTAAGCTGATAGCCGACCAAAGGCGAAGGAGAATAGACCGATGCATGTGCATGGAACACTTGGGATCCGTGGAAGGAGCGGGGGAAGGAGGCTGGCCAATAACTGCTGAGCCGTTTGCGAGTTTCAATTTATTTAAATCGCTTTTAGTTTAGATAAATGGCGGGCACTTTAAGCCTTCGCATATTTCATAGTCACCCGGGCTGGCTGAAGGATCTGCTCGCTGGGACTGCATAAATTTGCCATAAAATCGGTAGCTCCGCTCGCTCTCGCTTTTAGGCCCGAGGATTAAACTGAATTAACATAATCAAGTTTACAACTACAAAACGCATAACGAAATAAATTCAATAGGATTTCCACTCAACTGCACACACACCGACGCCTCAGCTCCTTGGAAGCCTCTGCCTCTCTGGGTGGTGGGGATTCCTTTTTACTGCCGCCCACTTATCACCGGCGAGTGACGGCAGTTTGGAGGCCCTGCCCCAGGGGGCTGCGGGGGTCAAATGCCCGGTGAGGTGCCTTCGGCATTCCTTTACTGGGCGGCACAGTAGGGCGACAATTGATAGAACTCAGCTTAAGAATGCCAAGCAAATGGAGGTGAAAAAGGTGTGTGAATTACGGATGAGCTTCAGTTAAGTAAATCCTACAGTTCATATACCCTGAACGGTTAGTTCTTCTTAAGGAAATGGGTTATTTGAAATTAATTGAGGTTGGGCCGGCTGATTTCTTACAACTAGGAAACATTTGAAACTTAAAAAGGTGGCATTTGCACCACGCCATCTTCCTTATAAATGCAAATTCCTTTGACATTTTGAGGCCTTAATGACCATAAATTCTCCATAAGACAGGAGCGCCTAAAGGGCAAAAAGTCCACTTCAAATAAGCAAGAAATGCCCCTTTAAAAATTTATAGAAAACTGGGATTTGGGTTCCCATTTCTTCTGGATTTTCTTTCCCAGAATCCCTCATTTTTAGGTGACTCTTTCGCACCACCTTAAATGTAATTGCTGTGGATATTTTGAGGCCTTAATGACCATCAATTCTCCGTGCGTAAAGGGCCTAAAGTTGTCTTCGAAATAAGAAGTTCTCATTGATCCAAGAAGTCCCTGCAAAACCAGAAAGCAGTGCCCCTAAAAAGGTCAGAGTTCCAGTTCCCATTTCTTATGGACTTTCGTTCTTTTTCTAGTTCCCAGAATCCCTTATTTCCAGGGTTATTTAAGGGAATCTTTCGCACCACTGTGCTGGCTGGCGAGGGTCCGTTTGGTGGGCTGCCGTCTGTCAGTTGCTTAATGCGCTCATCGCCGCTTAGCACATAAAAACAAAACAGAGTTGCTCTCTCACACACACAGGCAGACAGATGCAGGGGAATGTTAATAACACACACACACAGACTCGACCATATGGAGATAAACAGCCAGTGGCAGCACATTTCCGGCAGCCATTGTTTTTCCAGTTGCTGTTGTCGCTCTCCCGCTGCTGTTGTTGTTGTTTTGCTTTTGATTAAGCACTGGCATCTGTCGCAGGACGCGATATGCGAAAGCCACAGACACGCACACAGCCGTACGCAGGCAATGTGGCAGGGACAACAGCGCAAAACTTAATTGCAAACAATGCACTCCGAGTTTCTCTAAAAGACCAAGAATCCGGCGGGGGCAAGTGAAGTAAAATAAGTGCTGTGCGTGTGTGTGTGTGTGACTGTCAACGGGATTTACTACCATCGTTGGGGCACCCTGCCGGCGGCGTTTGTTGTGCGTTCGTTTGCTTTTTATGCAAGCTCAGTGCATTTCAATTAACTTGACGGCTCGGCTTTGCCATCCGCCAACAGTTAAACGCACTCAAATCCACACCTACCCCTCCAGCTGTGTGTGTGTGTGTGTGTGTGTGTAACAAGTAGTTCTTTGCAGCCTGAAGCCGCTGGGCTGGCCTCTCTTGGTTTTTTATTCATGGCCTCATTTCGTTTACGCATTTAATTTGTCATCTTCCTTGTCCACGGCAGCCATTTGCATTTGTAGCTTACAGTTGCCATTTGTCTGTCTTTCTGTGTTGCGGTTGCTGGCTTTGCTGTCAGCTTGATTGTGCAGTTAATGAGGATGCCCGAGGGCAGCGGTTGATCCCAGCGGCAACAAAATCATAGCATACTTTCCAGGGCGCGGCAATTGGGCGAAGTCGGAACTTGCAATTAATTGCCGAGTTGAGGTTAGCCAAGCGCTTTGTTGGTTTTTTAGGGCAGCTCAGGTCGTTAGTTTCGCTGGGCAATAAAAATTCTTTGGAAACAAACTCAAGCCAGCAAACCAATTGATTTAAAAATTGTAAAAGCGGAAAACTTTCGAGAGAAAACTTCACGGCTGGCACATTTAAGTGAAATGTCAACCGGCCGACAGTTGGCCATAAATTGAACCGGGGACACGGCCCCCGAAACTGCGCCGCTAATGAAGCCAAACTCACAGGAGGCCAGCAAGCCTCCGGCTTAATTCTCCGAGAAACTCGACTGCGTTTGCAGTTAAGTGCTGTGGCGCGTCTATCGCACGCCCCTGGACGCTCCATAAACCGCAACGAGCCGTCGCCACAACCGACAGCCTCCAACCAGCAAATGCAGGACCCGTGCTTGGGGGCTGGGAAAGGCGTGGCTGGTTAGGCAGACTTGATTTGCATTCAAATTTAAAAACTGCCAGTTACGCCAGCGCCGTTTAAATTCAAAGCTTGGCCATCATCGACCCTCCGCCTCGCAGATTCCTGCAGTTTTGTTCGCCGTTTCCTGTTACATTTACTTGCTGGATTTTCCGCCGCTAGCCCAGTTTTAATTTGCGTTCCCATGTAGCCCCGCCCGACCTACAAAGCGAGTCCCCTCTCGATTCGAGTGAAAGCGGCAGCACTTCCTCCTCGTCCTTTTTCGGCGGTTGCTGAACATTGCACATCTCATACAAATAAACACAATGCTGGCGGTCCTGACGGTCTGTCGTTTAAGCTCGATTGTTGCTGGCCGAGGGTGGGAAAGGGTTTGCCAGCTTCCGGCTGCTTGGCCTCGCTGGCTGCTTCCCGTTGCGGTTCTCATTTTATTTGGCTTGCAATTGTTGCATTCGGAGCAACAAGAGCAACAATAAACTTTCCTCTGTTTACTCGCTGGGTGCCGGCAGCTTTTGGGTTTTCTTTCATTTTGTTTGTAAGCTTTCCCTTTGTTGCTGGCCCGCCCACGCCTCCGCCTTATTGTGTAGCTGCTTTAATTTATTTCAATGCATTTCTTCGAACGACAGCGGCCACTTCCATTAGACCAGCGATTGATGGCCCCAAATTCTGCTCTCTTTCTCGCTGGCTTTGTGTGGGTCTTATGATTAAATTGGTATTAAATGCGGCCGGCCACTTTGCCTCCCCATTCCATTTACCTTGACTTTTGACAGACTGCAGGCGAGACCACTTAAGCTGCCACTGAAAGCGGTCCGTGCTGTCAACCCAGTACGAAAGGAGGGGCGGGGGCCGCCACTATTATAAGCACATGCCAAATTGCCGGAGGCCCCTACACACACACGAGGCCGAGGCGAGAGCCGTGAAGTCATCTATCCAGAGTGGCTGGCGAGCCGAGCGTGTTTGCCGTATACGCAATTTGAGCGTCTGTCTGCCGGCAGTCCTCCTTCTTTAAGTGAGCACAACAAATGCGGTTTTAATGCAGTTAAATGGCGTTGTCTGTATGGCGGTCGTGTGTGTGTGTTTGGCGGCAAGCAGGTGTTATTATTTTTGTGTTCAAGTTGCTTTTTGTTTTTATGGCTCGGCGGAGGATCGCAAGGCATTTTGTCTAGACCGGAGACAGGCGCATTTCCGGCACGCGACGGCAGACGCCAAACGCCAGACGCCCGACGCCATCGCTTATTCGATTTAATGGCTGACAAGAGGGCGGCTCTGCCGTCTGTCTGCCGTGTGGGTTATAAATTCTGTCTGGGCACGCGAGAATCAAGCGAATCGTCTAACTTATTGATAAGTGTTTCCTTTTGTTGTGTTTATGTCGTTAATTAGCGAAATTTATTCGAGAAGCGACGACGCCCACGCAGACAAACTGCCCTGTGGGGAAGGGGGGATTTCCTCTTGTTGAACTTTAACCTTGCAAACTTGAAATTCTCGTGTTATTTCAGCCCCCCCAAAGGGCACTGCCGGTTGGCTCTGGGGAAACCAACAAAGTAAGGAAAGACAAACAAAAAAAGGACTAAACCAGACACTTTTTTATCTGTCTAACTCTGGACAATGGCAATATGCTTAAATTGTTTAATTCCTCGACTGAACTTCAGAAACCGGAACTGGTTCGCGTTTGATTCTTTGCGTGCTTGCAGCCCTGGCAAAAAGCCGTATTAGGTGAGGGGAAATGCATCTGCTTGTTAGTTAGTTGATTATGAATTTTATCATTGATAATTTGAGTACTGAGTACTGTTGTTCCTGATTTGGTTAGGTCCTTGTTACTCTTCCTATGATTAAGTCCAAGACACTCAGCCTCCCTTAGAGCTCCCCATTGAAATTTACAGCTGGCAGAGCTTCCTAGATCGACGCCCGGTGCATCCTTCTTGACTTCTTTGTTTGTTTGTTCTTCTCTTGGCCATTAAACTGATTTTTTTGACTTATTAGTTGAAATTGGCGAGCTAATCTCCGTTGGGGTGCCCTTAAGTGGCTGGGCAAACTTTTTAACGACACATTTCGTCAAAATTTGAGGCAATTAAAACAAAACCAACAACAGCAACAAAGTCATCAAAGTAATTTGTGCCCAGCAAGTTGGCGAAGAAAGGAAGCCCTGGAAAAAAACTCATAGCAAGTGACAATGTGCGCATAATGCTGATCAATTTTCATTAAGGACCAACCGCCCAACGAAATTTTCGTGTAAAGTAAAAAATCATCTCGCCCCAGGCAGCCGCCAACCAACCAGCAGCCCTTCGTGTTGCCTGGAATTATATGGAAAAAAAAGTTGGGCATACTCATTAGCCAAAGACAAGGAGACAGCGCCGCCCGCTGGCTCAGGATGGCTGAGGGTGAGGAAGTGGTTAGAGGGCCGCAAGTAGTCATGTGGCTGGCGGTGGGGGCGGGGAGAACGATGATAAATTTCTATAAAGCTTAACGTTGACGGGCGCTGTTGTCTTAGCTTTTCGTTTATCATTTTCCCCTCGTTTATGCGTTCAAATTTAAAAATTCTGTCAGCCACAAAAGGGGGAAGCCAACAAGACAGAAAATGCGAAGAAAGTATCCCAAAATGGGACTGGAATACACTTTTTACAGATCAGCTGGCAGCCTCAGATGTCTACTTAATTTAATTCAACAAATGTAAATTAAATTAAGTTATCTAAATGACAGCGGATCAGCTGTCTCCGATAAATCGCAGAGTGCCCGCCGGCGATCGATCAGCTGCTGTCTTCTCTCGTTCTCGAAATGAGTGGAACTGATTCCGGTTCATTGCTTCTCCCAGTCAGCTGATCGCCGGCAGTGGGCTGGTCGATTTTAAACGATAAATTTGCCGACTGCCCGCCGCTCGATCAGCTGGTTCATTGCTTCTCAACGGCAGTGGCTTTAAAACGAACTAATTCCGTTTTAAGCTGTTGCCAATCCACTGGCCTTTGGCCTAAAAAGCGTGTTTACTTGGCCATAACAAGCTCGGAATTCTATCAACAGTCAAACAACGAGCACGACAAAAAAAACACAAGAAAGTAACAAGACGTCGAGTGGGCTGGATCGCCTGCCAGGAGCAGCAGCACCAGCAGCGGCCTGGACTGGTGGGCGGTCCTTGGTCCGTGGTCTTGTTATAAAATTCAGGTATCTCAAGCAGCTAAGATGGTGCTACTTAGGGAAAAGTTTGCCGCTGCTACTTGTGTTGTGTACTTTCTTTTTTTTTTGTCGAGGGGCCCAACTTCAAGGAGCGGACCGCCCCGGCCGCCTCCGTTCCGCCTCTGACACTTGGCAGGGCGTCCAGGAGTGGGTTGGCGGCGCTGTCACGTCGCTGTACCGTAAAGTGCGCGTTGTTACCGTTAGCGGAGTGGGCTGGGTGTCTGCTAGGTGTGTGTTGGCTTTTAAACCCTTTAGAATGAAATTGCGTCGCCCCATTCAATTTTTCGTTGCGCAACCCTCGTTTTATATGCGCTCAAATTGGGCGGCTTCCAGGCGAAATTTGACAGGTCTACGGGACGCGGGAGTTGTTGTCTGCGGCCGCCATTTTGTCAAGACGAAGCCATAAATCATTGGCCACCCTTTCCCAGGCCGAACCATCGAAAGCAATTTAAAACCTGTAATTGAACGGAGTTGCATTAGAAGCCTTCACTCTCCTCTTGCATTGTTAATTAACAAGCTCTTTACCCGCTTTATGGGGCGGCTATCAGGTGGTGCGGGTGTGGGTGGGGGGGCGGTGAGATGGTGTCAGGCTGCCATGCATAAATTATACACTTAAAGTGCCAAAAAACATTGTTCGGATTGGAAAATTTATGTCGAAAACTAACGCAATCAGCACGGGTCGATGGCGGTGAACAGGGTTGCCAGGTAGCCGAGTTTCCGGTGTATAAAACATGCGGCGCAACTTTATAAAACATTAATTAGCTGTGGGCGGTCGGAAATAGGCGAACTCCTGCCGGCAACTGCAGCATCTGTTGTCCCGCGAAAAAGCCGCCCGAGGGTCGCACAAAGAGTAGCCAACAAAGCGAAAGCCGGATGGAAAATTAATTCATTTAAAATTCAAAAAGCCATAAATAAATCAATTAACCCGCCCCATCACAATTAAAGCCTTTGAGCCGCCGGTAAGTAAACCCCATTTCTCGACCGCCCCTCGCGGCGCGCATTCGGCAATTGGCAGTTTAGTTGGCAACATCTGTTGACAGCAATTGCCCCGTTAGCCGGAAATGGCAGGTAATGCAGTCGCATCAGCCCTGACCCCGCCCCGCCCACGCCCCTCATTGTTGTTGCAGTTTAATCGGCTGTCTGGCGGCGGGCGTGTGAGAAATTTTATAATTTCATGCTCAACAATTCGGCGTACCGTGAAAACGACTGCGCCACGAGGCGGGGTGCTCTATGCAGCCAAGAGGTGGCAACAATGGGCGCCAGCCGGGCAAACAACAACGTGCAACTTGCCACGCGCCGTCGCCTCGCAAGACCGTCTGAAGTTTTAGGTGGAGTGGCGGGGGCGCTGCTTGTTTGTTTGCCTCCGCGGGCGTTTGAAGGCAGCCGAGCTGAAATTTTAATTAAACGCTTTTAACATTGCAATTAAAACGGCTCGACCGGCCAGCCGACCAAACCAAACAGTCAGCCAGTCGGCCACATTTGTGTAATTGGCGTGCCAGTTTCCCACAGTAGGAAAAACTGCATAAATTTGAAAAGTTTCAGCCGCCCAGCGACGACGGTCAGCCTGGGAATTCGGGCAGCCCGGCCAAGTGAAATTTGATTTTCAGCGACTCACCTGGCAAATCGAAATGGAAATGGCCCGAAACTACCAACCCCCATCCCCTGAGAAATTCACTTTTTTGCGATTAGTCAAACGGGAACGGGGCTGGCTAATGGAAGCAGCATTGAGTTGCCGATGGACGGCACTTTGCAGGCTGCTCCGGGCAGCGGGTCGACCGGCGGCATAACGAAGAAATTTGAACACCCTGACGGCTCATTAAGAGGGCGCCAAGAACTGAATCCTTTATGGGGAGACCGATGGTTGGGGCTTCATTTGAATGCCACTTGACTAGTCATCGCGCCAAGAAACATAATTTAACTCTGCTGCCAACTTTCCGAGCTAACTAATATGCTCTTTCGAGCTTTGAGGCTTTGGTGTAGGGCAGGGAAAAGGGTAACTAAAAACTTGGCCAGGTTACAAAAGGGAACACAAAAAGTTTCCAGTTTTAACCAAAAAAAAATGTACAAAAATTAAATGAAAAGTTTCGTGTTTCCTTTAAAGACACTAATACCAAAAAACAACAACAAGAACAACCTGAATAAAAGGGACGATGAGCCACCGTTTGGCCAACAAAATACAAAATAAAATTAAAAGCGCCCGTTGCTTGTTCGCTTGATGTTGTTGCTGTCTCCATAAATTTGTAAAAGCCAAAGAGTTTTAATTAAGTCAGGAGGTAGCATTAAAACTGTCAAAAACGACGACGACAGCACCGGCAAAAGCGACGGCGGCTTCGCTTTTTTTTTCGGGGGATGGGAAAATATATTGCCTACTTTTGAGGGCAGATATTCAAGGCAGCCGTTTTGAGTGGGCGTTTGCGTGTGTGTGCGTGCGTGTGCGTCTAAATAAATCACTTGCCTGCCTAATTCCACTTTTATTTTCCGCCCTCTCATTTGCAGTTCGTGGAACTCAACGCTCTGAGGCCCCGCGCACGCCTCGCGCCGCCCCAATGATAATTGAATAGAGACATTAATTGCTTGTGGTTTGTTGGCTTCCAAGCCACACGTACAGGCCCATCAACTACTCCAACAACAAGAAGACCGACACACAAATAACCGCGAGAAGGCAGCAACATGCCCAGCAGTCGAGGCCTCGCGGCCGCCCTGTTGGTCCTGATGGCAGCCACTCCCCTGCACAGTTACCTCATCATTGTGCACGAGGACACCCCACCGGGGGCCATAATCTTCAATGCATCCGTTTATAAATTAGGCTCGGAGCGGCACTACAAAATCAATGCCCACAAGTCGGCCAACTTCGTGCATCATCTAGTCGCAGTCAGCCACAAGGACGGCCAGATCCAGCTGAGGAAGTCGCTCAAATGCGATGGTATTTATTACCCCAACCTGTTCACCTTCTACGTGGACTCGACGTCGAATCGCCTGCGCAGCATCGACTACTACAGCCTGCCGGTGAGGATCTTCATTTCGGGGCACAACTGCAACGAGGACCGCCGGGTCGAGGAGACCCTGCACCATCACCACTACGAGGAGGAGGACAACTCCGGCTACTCCAAGCGCCGGCGTCGCTCTGCCCTCTACGACTCGGATTTGTTGCTGCTGGAAGACAACCACCTGAAGGACGAGACAGACGAGCAGCGGCAGCGAGAACTCCAGCAGCTGTACAACCACAACAACAGCCGGCCAGACTTCCGGGCCGGGGATCTGATCTTCGGCGACAGTTTTGACAACGAAATGCGCCACAGGATTTTGAACCGCAAGCGAAGGGCCGTGCCCAATGCAGATCCTTTGCACTTGGAGCCGGCGCTCCATCGACGGGTGTCGGACGCCAAGCAGTGGATCTCGGAGACCTACGCCTCGTATGCCATTCACACCACCGACAAGTGGAACCAAATTTGCCTGAGGAAGTCGCAGTTCATCAACAACCTGAACGCCTTCCTGCCCAAGACGGTGTGCCAGTTCTGCAAGGTGAACTTCCTGGACGTCAACGACGAGCGCTTCGCCATCGAGCACCAGAACAGGGACCTCGTGGCCAGCCGCGACGTCTGCATCCACGAGTCCATCTGGAAGGTCAGCATCACCTTCAGCATTCGCTGCAACCGCCACGACATCGTCGACTCCGACCACCGCCTCAAGATCGTCTACCACCACCAGGAGTTCAACGACACCGACATAGCCAAGCGCGTGCGCCGCGAGCTGCGCAATCAGTCGCCCTACTTCGAGCAGGCCCTCTACGTGGCCTCGGTGCTCGAGGAGCAGCCGCCGGGGGCAGCGGTCACCACGGTGAGGGCCCGCGATCCGGAGGACTCGCCTGTGGTCTACTCGATGGTCTCCCTGCTGGACTCGCGCTCTCAGTCGCTGTTCAAGGTGGACTCGCGGACGGGCGTGGTCACCACCTCGTCCAGCCTGGACAGGGAGTTGATGGATGTCCACTACTTCCGAGTGGTGGCCACGGACGACAGCTTCCCGCCGCGTTCCGGCACCACAACGCTGCAGGTGAATGTCCTGGACTGCAATGACCACAGCCCCACCTTCGAGGCGGAGCAGTTCGAGGCCAGCATCCGGGAAGGAGCCACCGTGGGCTCCACGGTGATCACGCTACGCGCCACCGATCAGGACATTGGCAAGAATGCGGAAATCGAGTATGGAATCGAGGCAGTCACAGGTAAGTTGGCCCACGAACTCGCCAGGGCTCTTAAAATCAACCCGCCCCTGCTTTCCTTAGATGGCCTGGGCAACCAGCAGGACCAAGAGCTGCCCATCTTCCGCATTGACTCCCGCTCGGGCGTGATCTCCACGCGCAGCAGCCTCGACCGCGAGACCTCCGACAGCTACCACCTCGTGGTCACCGCCTCGGACCTGGCAGCCGCCCAGAGCGAGCGCAAGACCGCCTCGGCCAGTGTGATGGTCAAGATCCTGGACGACAACGACAACTACCCGCAGTTCAGCGAGCGCACCTACACCGTCCAAGTGCCCGAGGACCAGTGGGGCGACGACAACACCGTGGCCCACATCCGGGCCACCGACGCCGACCAGGGCCAGAACGCAGCCATCCGCTATGCCATCATCGGCGGCAACACCCAGTCCCAGTTCTCCATAGACTCCATGAGCGGGGACGTCAGCCTGGTCAAGCCGCTGGACTATGAGAGCGTGCGCAGCTACCGGCTGGTCATCCGCGCCCAGGACGGCGGCAGCCCCTCCCGCAGCAACACCACCCAGCTGCTGGTCAATGTGATCGATGCCAACGACAATGCCCCGCGCTTCTACACCTCGCAGTTCCAGGAATCCGTGCTGGAGAATGTGCCCGTGGGCTACAACATTATCCGCGTGCAGGCCTACGACTCGGACGAGGGGGCCAATGCGGAGATCACCTACAGCATTTCGGAGAGGGACGACAACTTCCCGCTGGCCGTGGACCCCCGGACGGGCTGGGTGCAGACCATCAAGCAGCTGGACCGGGAGGAGCAGAGCCGCTTTGCCTTTCAGGTGGTGGCCAAGGACGGCGGAGTGCCGCCCAAGTCGGCTAGCTCCTCGGTGGTGATCACCGTCCAGGATGTCAATGACAATGACCCCACCTTCAATCCCAAGTACTACGAGGCCAACGTGGGCGAGGACCAGCCGCCGGGCACTCCAGTGACCACGGTGACCGCCACCGATCCGGACGAGGACTCCCGCCTGCACTACGAGATCAGCACGGGCAACACGAGAGGCCGCTTTGCCATCACCTCCCAGAACGGAAGGGGCCTGATCACCATTGCCCAGTCGCTGGACTACAAGCAGGAGAAGCGCTTCCTGCTGACCGTGACGGCCACCGACTCCGGCGGCCGCTCGGACACGGCCACCGTCCACATCAACATCACGGATGCCAACAACTTTGCGCCCATCTTCGAGAATGCCCCGTACTCGGGTTCAGTGTTCGAGGATGCCCCCATCGGCACCACTGTCCTGGTGGTCTCGGCCACCGACAGCGATGTGGGCATCAATGCCCAAATCACCTACTCGCTGAACGAGGAGAGCATCAACGGGTTGGGGAGCCCGGATCCCTTCACCATCAACCCCCAGACGGGGGCCATTGTCACCAGCGCTGCCTTGGACCGCGAGACCACCAGTGGTTACCTGCTGACCGTCACGGCCAAGGATGGAGGGAATCCCTCGCTCAGCGACACCACCGACGTGGAGATCAGCGTCACCGACGTCAACGACAATGCGCCGGCCTTCAAGAATCCTTTGTACCAGGCTTCGATTTTGGAGGATGCCCTGGTGGGCACCTCGGTGATCCAAGTGTCGGCCTCTGACCCGGACATAGGGCTCAATGGACGCATCAAGTACCTGCTGAGCGACCGGGATGTGGAGGACGGATCCTTTGTGATTGACCCCACCTCCGGGACCATACGCACCAACAAAGGCCTGGACCGGGAGAGCGTGGCCACCTACCACCTGACGGCCATAGCCGTGGACAAGGGTTCGCCGCCCCTGTCCAGTTCGGTGGAGGTCCAGATACGCCTGGAGGATGTGAACGACTCGCCGCCCACCTTCCCCTCGGACAAGATCACGCTGTACGTGCCGGAGAACTCGCCGGTGGGCTCGGTGGTGGGCGAGATCCATGCCCACGACCCGGACGAGGGGGTCAATGCGGTGGTCCATTATTCGATTATTGGCGGCGATGATTCCAACTCCTTTTCTCTGGTCACGCGCCCAGGCTCTGAGCGGGCCCAGCTTTTGACTATGACCGAGCTGGACTATGAATCCTCGCGCAAACGCTTCGAGTTGGTGGTGCGGGCAGCCAGCCCGCCGCTGAGGAACGATGCCCACATCGAGATTCTGGTGACCGATGTCAACGACAATGCCCCCGTGCTGAGGGACTTCCAGGTGATCTTCAACAACTTCCGCGACCACTTTCCCAGCGGCGAGATCGGCCGCATCCCAGCCTTCGATGCGGATGTCAGCGATCGTTTGAACTACCGCATCCTGTCGGGCAACAATGCCAACCTGCTGAGGCTGAACAGCAGCTCCGGCGGCTTGATTCTGAGCCCGCAGCTCAACACGAATGTGCCGAAGTTCGCTACGATGGAGGTGTCCGTATCGGATGGAATCAACGAGGCCAAGGCCATCATGCAGCTGTCGGTGCGCCTGATCACCGAGGACATGCTGTTCAACTCTGTGACCGTGCGGCTGAACGAGATGACCGAGGAGGCCTTCCTGTCGCCGCTGCTGAACTTCTTCCTGGACGGCCTGGCAGCCATCATACCCTGCCCCAAGGAGCATATCTTCATCTTCTCCATCCAAGACGACACGGATGTGACTTCGAGGATTCTGAATGTGAGCTTCTCGGCCAAGCGGCCGGATGTCTCCCACGAGGAGTTCTACACGCCTCAGTACCTCCAGGAGCGGGTCTACCTGAATCGAGCCATCCTGGCGCGCCTGGCCACGGTGGAGGTTTTGCCCTTCGACGACAACCTGTGCGTGCGCGAGCCCTGCCTGAACTTCGAGGAGTGCCTGACGGTGCTGAAGTTCGGCAATGCCTCGGAGTTCATCCACTCGGACACGGTGCTCTTCCGGCCGATTTACCCGGTGAACACCTTCGCCTGCTCCTGCCCCGAGGGCTTCACAGGCAGCAAGGAGCACTACCTCTGCGACACGGAGGTGGATCTCTGCTACTCTGATCCCTGCCAGAATGGAGGCTCCTGTGTGCGCAGGGAAGGCGGCTACACTTGCGTCTGCCCGGAGACCCACACGGGGGGAAACTGCGAGACAAGCATCAGCCGGCTGAAGCCCTGCCTGTCCGAGGCCTGCGAGGGCGGCTTGTCCTGCATGAACAACTTCCTAAGCTCCCAGCCGCCGCCCTACACGCCCACCTGCCAGCTGAGGGCGCGCTCCTTTTCCCGCAACTCCTTCCTCACCTTCGAGAGCCTCAAGCAGCGCCACCGCTTCAACCTCAAACTCCGCTTTGCCACGGTCCTGGACAATGGCCTGCTGCTCTACAACGGACGCTACAACGAGCTGCATGACTTCGTGGCCTTGGAGATCCTAGGCGGGCACATCAGCTTCTCTTACTCGCTGGGCGACAGCATTGAGAGCGTGACGGTCAGCCAGGCAGGGAAGGTGTCCGACGGCCAGTGGCACGAGGTGGAGGTGGTTTATTTGAACCGCACGGTGACCTTGGTTCTGGATCAATGCGACACGGCCATTGCCTTGGCAGGCCAGCTGGGCGCGCGCTGGAGTTGCGCCAACCAAACGACCCTGCGGCTGGACAAGCGCTGTTCGCTGCTGACGGAGACCTGCCATCGGTTCCTGGACCTCACAGGACCCCTGCAGCTGGGAGGGCTGCCCCGCATACCCGCCCACTTCCCAGTGGCCAACCGCGACTTTGTGGGCTGCATATCCGATCTGCGCATAGACGATCGCTACGTGGATCTGAACTCCTTTGTGGCGGACAATGGAACCATCTCGGGATGCCCCCAGAAGGCCGCCCTCTGCTCCTCGGAGCCCTGCTTCAACGGCGGCCTCTGCCGCGAGGGCTGGAACAGCTACACCTGCGACTGCCCCGAGGGCTATGCGGGCAACAACTGCCAGGACATTATCCCCGCGCCCTGGCGCTTTTCCGGCGACGGCAGCCTCAGCTTCAATCCACTCCTAAGGCCCATCCAACTGCCCTGGCTCACTTCATTCTCCCTGCGCACGCGCCAGCGCGATGCCTTCCTCATCCAAATCCAAATCGGCCAGAACAGCTCCACGGTGATCAGCCTGAAGAATGGAATCCTTTACTACATCTACGATGGAGAGCCTATGTACTTGGCCGGGGCCTACCTGTCCGATGGGCAGTGGCATCGCGTGGATGTCAAGTGGCTGGGGGCAGAGATCCAGTTCTCCGTGGACTACGGTCAGCGCTCGGGCTCCGTGCCCATGTCCCAGAAAGTGCAGGGCCTCTACGTGGGCAAGATTGTGATTGGCAGCGTGGACGGAACCATTGGCTCCGTGCCGGACGCAGTGCCCTTCGAGGGCTGCATCCAGGATGTGAGGATAGGAGCCTCGCAGTCGGTTCTCTCGCGGCCCACCATCCGCGAGAATGTGGAAGACGGCTGCCTGTCCCGGGCGGAGTGTCCTTCCACCTGCCCGCTGCACTCCAGCTGCTCTACGGATTGGGACCAGGCCACCTGCGAGTGTTTGCCGGGCTACGTGGGCCCCGACTGCTCGCCCATCTGCACGGTCAAGCCCTGCACGGCTGGGGTATGCCGAGCCAACCTCACAGAGCCCCGGGGCTACAGGTGTGAATGCAACTCCACCTACCAGCACGGGGAGTACTGCGAGCGGCAAGTGCAGCAGCCCTGCCCGGGCGGCTGGTGGGGCGAGAAGGTGTGCGGGCCCTGCAAGTGCAATCTGAAGCAGGGCTACCATCCGGACTGCAACAAGACGAGTGGGCAGTGCTACTGCAGGACGAACCACTACCAGCCGGAGAACGAGACGGCCTGCATACCCTGCGACTGCTACTCGATTGGGTCCTTCAACAGCGCCTGCAACCGGCTGACGGGGCAGTGCGAGTGCCGGGAGGGGGTGATCGGGCGTAGGTGCGACTCCTGCTCGAATCCCTACGCGGAGGTCACGCTCAACGGCTGCGAGGTGGTCTACGATGCCTGCCCGCGGTCCTTTGCCGCTGGCATCTGGTGGCCCAGGACGCCCATCGGCAGCACCACCATCGAGAACTGTCCTTCCCCAGGGCGTGGCAAGGGCCAGCGGACCTGCGATGCGGGCACCGGCAGCTGGTCCTTGGCGGACATGTTCAACTGTACTTCGGATCCGTTTGTGGAGCTGCGCCGTCAGCTCTCCCAGCTGGAGAAACTCGAGCTGGAGCTGAACTCGTTTGTGGCCATCAAAATGGCGGAGAATCTGCAAAGAGCCTGCGAGGCTGTGGACCGGACAAGTGTGGTGAAGAAGCCGGCGCCCAGGGACCACCGGAGGTACAAAATGGAGTCGTCCTTTTTGCAGACAGACAGCGGTTCAAATGTGTGGTCACATGAACTGGACATGGACTATTTGTCGGACGAGGTGAAGTTCACCCACGACCGCCTGTACGGGGCCGATTTGCTGGTGACCGAGGGCATCCTGCAGGAGCTGATCAACTACGAGCTGATGCAGGGCGGCCTGAACCTGTCGCACAGCCAGGACAAGTACTTCATCAAGAACCTGGTGGACGCGGCCAGCGTGATCCTCGACCGCAAGTACCAGGCCGAGTGGAAGCGGGCCACGGAGCTGATCCAGCGCGGGCCGGACGACCTGGTCGATGCCTTCAACAAGTACATGGTGGTCCTGGCCCGCTCCCAGCACGACACCTACACGAATCCCTTCGAAATCGTCCAGCACAATGTGGTCCTGGGCCTGGACATTGTGACCACCGAGTCGCTCTTTGGCTACGAACCCGAGCAGCTCAGCGAGTACCACAAGACGAAGTATCTGAAGCCGAATGCCTTCACCACGGAGAGCGTGATCCTGCCGGACACGAGCGGCTTCCTGCAGCACTCGGCCAAGCAGAAGCCGGTGATCAGCTTCCCCAAGTACAACAATTACATCCAGGACAAGCGGAAGTTCGACAAGCATACGAAGGTTTTGGTCCCTTTGGAGATGCTGGGCATCAGTCCGCCGGACAACAACGAGGTGACCCAGGGCAAGAACACGGACTTCCGGGCCATCGTGGCCTATGCCCAGTACAAGGATGTGGGCCAGCTGCTGCCGGACTTGTACGACGAGACGATCACCCGGCGCTGGGGAGTGGACATCGAGGTGGCCACGCCCATTTTGTCTCTGCAGATCCTAGTGCCCTCCACAGAGCGCGAGGAGAAGCGCCTGGAGATTCCCTCCCGCAAGATCTCCTCATCTCCAAAAGCTGCTATACCTAGCAGCAGCGAGCAGGAGTTCGTCGAGGTCTTCGACGTGCCCAAGACGGCCAGCGGCGAGCATATGATCGAGGACATACGCATCACGGCCCATGAAGAGCCTGCCCCGGCCTCCCGCGAGGAGCTCGAAGCCACTAGCAGGGAAGGCCGTGCCCCGGAGGAGGAATCCCCCCGCATTCGCGTGAACTTCGATGACATTGAGTTCCATGGCAACTCCGGCGAGGAGGTGATTGACTCCCCGGAGCTGCTGAATCCCCACTACGAGGGCGCCGGCAGCGCCAGCAGCGAGCAGCCCAAGGGCGAGAACGAGGCCATCTACCGCGACCGGCGGCTGGTCAAGCGCCAGGTGGAGGTGATCTACCCCTCGGAGCAGCTGGCCGCTGCCCCCCAGAACATGGTGTACCGCTCGCTGGGCTCGCCGCACCTCTCCCAGCCGATCAAGCTGCAGATGTGGCTGGACATTGAGCCCGCCCGCTTTGGTCCTCGCTCCAACCCTCAGTGCGTGCGCTGGAACTCCTTCACCAACCAGTGGACCCGGTTAGGCTGCCAAACGGAGATCCCCGACTTCGATGGCGACCCGCCTCTGGCCAGCCAACTGCCCATCATGGTGAACTGCACCTGCTCGCATATCTCCAACTATGCGGTGATCGTGGACATCATCGATCCCGAGGACATCCCCGAGCCCTCGCTGCTGGTCCAGATCACCTCGTACTCCGCCTTCATGGTCTCACTACCCTTACTGCTGGGCGTGCTCATTGCTTTGGCCTTGCTGCGTGGCCAGCAGACCAACTCCAACACCATCCACCAGAACATTGTCCTTTGTGTGTTTTGTGCGGAGTTGCTCTTTTTCACGGCCATGCAGTCGCGCAGGAATCTGCTGGAGAACGAGTTCCCCTGCAAGCTGATTGCCATTTGCCTGCACTACTTCTGGCTGGCGGCCTTTGCCTGGACCACGGTGGACTGCGTCCATCTCTACAGGATGCTCACCGAGATGCGCGACATCAACCACGGACCCATGGGCTTCTACTTTGCCATGGGCTACGGGGCCCCGGCCGTGGTGGTCGGCTTGTCCGTAGGCGTGCGCGCCCACGAATACGGCAACAGTTTGTTGTGAGTATCAAAGAGGTCCTGGAAGGGATTTATAGGTAAAATATTAATCCATTTTGTTGGTTTTTCCAGCTGCTGGCTGTCGGTGTATGAGCCTGTGGTTTGGTGGCTGGTGGGCCCCATTGCGGGGATGTCGGTGGTCAATCTGCTGATCCTGTTTGTGTCGGTGAAGGCCGCCTTCACCCTCAAGGACCATGTGCTGGGCTTCGGCAATCTGAGGACCCTACTTTGGCTGTCGGTCGTCTCCCTGCCGCTCATGGGCGTCATGTGGGTGCTGGCCGTGCTGGCGGCCTCGGAGAACTCGCAGCTGCTCAGCCTGCTGCTCTCCGGGGTCGTCGTCCTGCACGCGCTCTTCTGCCTCATCGGCTACTGCATCATCAACAAGCGCGTGCGCGAGAACCTCCAGCGCACCTGCCTGCGCTGCATGGGCCGCAAGGTGCCGCTTCTGGACTCCTCCATGGTGGTGAGCAACAGTTCGCACAATGTCAACGGCTCCGGGCGGCCCAACAACTTCCTGGCCGGCAACTACGACACCGCCAGGCGCAACATTGGCATCAGCGCCTCCAGCACCACCTCCCGCAGCACGGCCAAGACCAGCTCGAGTCCTTACAGGTAAGGCAGTGCGCCAGGCTCTTTTAACCTGGAAATAATGTTTGATTTTTTGTCTCTAGCGACGGACAACTGCGGCAGACCTCGACCTCCACTTCGAACTACAATTCAGCCAGCGATGCTCCGAGTTTCCTGCGCGGCTTTGAGTCCTCTACGACGGGCCGCAGTCGCGAGGAGAAGACGCGCCGGCATCGCAAGGACAGCGACTCCGGCTCGGAGACCGATGGCCGCTCTTTGGAGCTGGCCTCCAGCCATTCCAGCGATGACGACGAGTCCCGCACCGCCCGCTCCTCCGGCACCCACCGCAGCACCGCCCCCAGCGCCGCCCCCGCCTACCTGCCCAACATCACCGAGCACGTCCAGGCCACCACCCCGCCCGAGCTGAACGTGGTCCAGAGCCCCCAGCTTTTCCCCAGCGTCAACAAGCCGGTCTACGCCCCCCGCTGGTCCAGCCAGCTGCCCGATGCCTACCTCCAGGCCCCGCCCAACATAGGCCGCTGGTCGCAGGACACGGGCTCCGACAACGAGCATGTCCATGGCCAGAAAATGACCATCTCGCCGAACCCCTTGCCCAATCCCGACCTCACCGACACCAGCTACCTGCAGCAGCACCACAACAAGATCAACATGCCGCCCTCGATCCTGGAGAACATACGCGATGCCCACGGCGGGGAGAACGGCTACGAGGACGGGTTGTATGGGCGGCGCGGCGACTACGGCTCTTATAAGCCACCCAGCCACTATGGCAGCGAGAAGGACTACGGAGGAGGCAACGGCGGCGGCGGTGGCGGCCTGGGCGGCTCCCAGATTGTCGGGCACCTGCGGACTTTCCATCCCGATGCGGCCTACCTGAGCGACAATATTTACGACAAGCAGCGCCCTCTCGGCAGCGGTTATTTGGGGGCCAAGTCCGAGTCTCCTTACCTGTCCAAGGACCGCATCACCCCCGACATCTACGGCTCCCGCGACGGCCACTACAGCCTGAAACGGCCCACGGCCTACGCCACCGACTCCGTGCACTCGGTCCACTCGCTGCTCAAGTCCGACTACCACCAGCAGCAGCAAATGCAGCAGACCCTGCCGCTCCGCCACCCGGCCGACTACCACTCGGATCGGCTGTCCGAGGGCTCCGACAAGAACGGCTACCACTTTCCCTACACCGCCGAGGAGGACCACCTGCAGGCCGGCCGCAAGCTCAGCCACACCCAGCCGCCCTCGATCCACGGCTCCCAGCAGCTGGCGTCGCACCATCTGCCGGGGGGCCTGGTGGTCAATGACATGAACAATCCTGGACTCCTGGCCCGCCACACGCTGAACACTGGGGGCTCGCGGCACAGCTCGCGGGCCTCGTCGCCGCCGTCGAGCATGGTGGCTCCGATGCAGCCGCTGGGGCCGCTGGCCAGCATCACGGACACTGAGTGAGTAGGCCGATCGCAGGCAGATCCTTGAGGTTCCTTTGTGGTGGTTTTGTGTTTGGTTCCTTGCTTTTGGTTTGGCTTTGTATTCCAACAATTAATCCGGTGTCTTTTGTTTCTC
>JBAMCP010001505.1:0-21328 GCA_037075105.1 Lissocephala sabroskyi
TAGTGAAAATGTATATTCAAGATAAAAATTTGGGTTGATATAAACCGAAAAATTGGCAACTTCTTCTTAAAAATAGTGCTGCCATACAGTTTCAAGAAATCAAGTATGGCAGCCTGAACCTTCGAAGGTTACTTTAAAGGGATGATAAAGTTTAGGGTGATACCTTTAGAGTCTGGCACAATTTGGATAAAATTGTACATACTTATACAATTTTTTCCTTCTTCTGTCCTACTGTTCAACAACAGCCAAGGTTGGAATATGTGCTACCACATTTGATATTTCGAAACAGTGTGGCAAGCGCAACTTTGGACAAAAATAGTAAATTTTTTCTATTTTTCAAGTTCGAAAAATGAATTTGCGCTTATTTTCGCTGTTTTGTGTTGAGCATACTAAAGTTTCATCCCTTTAGTCTTGCTTCTAAATATCGCATCCCGTGGAGCTTTGCCTACGAAATTGATCGCAATTACTCCCATAATTATTTCGAAATTGTCGGCATTTATTCAAATGATTTTTTTGTGGTTCTTAGATTTAAAATGTATCGTTTTGCGCCAATTGTTCACTTCAGTGTTGTAAAAGATGGCTGAAATTTTAATATACTTGCATGAAGTTGGGTGCGATTTCCTTTTTAATTCGTTGTTGGGAAGAAGAGGTGTGTAAAAATCTTGTGTTAGAAAAATAAGAAAAATTAAATGGAACAAATATGTGAATTAACTTCACATATTATAAGAAGTCTTAAATTTATCAGTTGTTGTTTTGTAGTTAAAGCGATTTATAATAAGTGAAAATAACATGGCATATTTCTTAAAAGGTGCTCGCCACGTGGTGTGCGTGGTTGAGTTTAACATGAAATTGCAATGACATTAATTATTTGCGTCTTATTGCAGCCAATATTAAATATCAAAAATGGGTAAGGGAAACAATATGATTCCAAATCAGCACTACCACAAATGGTGGCAGCGTCATGTTCGTACTTGGTTCAATCAGCCTGCACGCAAATACCGCAGACACCAGAATCGCATAAAGAAAGCCAAGGCTATTTTTCCACGCCCAGCAAGTGGTTCTTTGCGTCCTGTAATTCGGTGTCCCACAATCCGATACCACACCAAATTACGTACCGGCCGTGGATTTACTGTTGAGGAACTGAAGGTAGCTCAGGTTTAAATTTTTTGTGTTTTGTTTTCTAATTTGGTTCTTCTGTTGTTAAGGGTGCTGGATTGACTTATGGATTTGCCAAGACCATTGGCATTGCTGTCGATCGTCGTCGTAAAAACAAATCTTTGGAATCCCGTCAGCGCAACATTCAGCGCCTTAAGGAATACAGAAGCAAACTGATTTTGTTCCCTCTTAATGAGAAGAAGATTCGTAAAGGTGAATCTTCTTTGGAAGAATGCAAATTGGCAGCTCAACTTAAGGGTGCTGTTATGCCTATTAAGAAGGAACAGCCAGTGGTTGAGTTCCGTGAAGTAACACAAGAGGAGAAGAAGTTCAAGGCATTTGCTACTCTGCGAAAGGTATTTAAATTTTTCGCTTTCTTGTGGACTAAGATTTAATTACCGGCTTTGAATTTCCAGGCTCGCACTGATGCTCGTTTGGTGGGCATTCGGGCTAAACGTGCTAAGGAAGCTGCCGAAAATGAAGAAGGCGCCAAGGCAGATGCCAAGGCTAAGGCTAAAAAGTAAAAACTTTGTAAAGACCAGATAACTTTGCCCACAATAACAACAAGAATAAAATTTCGTGTTTCATATGCATGAAAATTAAAGTTTTGAGTTTCTTTGACCAGCTATGAATAATTCGATATAAAGAAGTTCGGTATATTTGGTTGTCTTGGGTTCAGCATAATGGGTGGGCTCCAAAACACAACGAGAACTTCGTTATTGAGTTCTCGCCCAGTATATTTTGACAGTTCTGTACACATCGCGGATTTTTAGTGCTGGAATTTGTTTGCGTTTTTGACAGTTCATGCATAAAGAGATGATTTATTTTGGTTTGGTAGCTCAAAAGCAACTTTAGCGTTTAAGATATAAGTAATGCTGCAAACTTCGAAGTCAAGTAGGGGTAGGGGTTAAAGATGCTGCGGGTATTGTGGTCCAGTGCATTAACCCCTTTGGCTATCTCATTATAATTGCAGGGTGAAAAATGACCAAAAAAAAATAGTGATGCGGTTATATTTTGATTTAAATGTGTAGAATTTTGTCTTTTCCTTTGTCTTTAACCATGTTAATGTTGACCTTGAAGAGCACGGGAAGGAAGTGGCGAATTTTATTGTTTAAAAGATATTTAGGAGTTTTATGCAGGTTGAATTATTAGCTCTGTGGAACTCTACTGTTAATTCGAAGACTTTGCAGGAGGGGTTTCGACACTTGGGAAGATTGCTTATTCACATATCGCCAGCATAGTATTCTTCACTTTCCCCTTTATAAAATATTCGGGAGGAATTCCCTCAACTCAATCAATCAACTCGATACAGAGGCCGTTCTTGGCAATCCCTTCACCCTAGATCTACATGGGTCACTAACGGGCAACCGCACGATACTAGCGAGTAGCCCGCGGACGGGTAAACATCTAGATGAAGATAAGCTCCGCAGCTAAAATAAAGCTTAGGTTTGTGTAAAAGAATGGTAAAGAACTCAGTGACGTTCGCTTGATATTATATCGACTATTTCCGTCCTTGATTAACGATATATGTATATTGAGTTCTGAGATTAGGGGTGGGCGTAAAAAACTACTGCCTGCAGTTTCCACATAAGAGTGGAATGAGGAGAAACGGAAATACAATACACCGCCGTGACGAGTTGCGTGCGGGGTATTTTGCTTCTCCCGGTGAGAGGAATAGCATCCTGACGCTCGTTAGCGTTCAATATTCTATGTACAAACTTCAGTTTGACTTTCTTCTGCCCAAGAACAGCTGTGCCGCCGAGTGGTTAAACTCGTATTTTAGGTCATAGAAAGCCAGAAACACGCCGTAGATGTCTCTTCTTGTGCCTTGTATACGTTTACAAGCTAAATGAGCAGTTGGTTTTACGTCAACTCGCAAGTTCGGCACGAGACGTTCGCAAAAGTATCTTGAGCTCTATTAGACAGGAGGCTCACCAGAATTAGTAAAACATAACATTTTCAATAGAGCGAGACAACAAATTGTGACCGGCGCTAAATTGAGCCTAAGAAATCCAAGCCCAGTGCAAGAGGTATCTGGTACACTTAAAGTTGCACATTATCAAATCTGCCAAGTTTCCTTAAATACTCGAGATAAATAGAAGACTTCATCGACACCATCCCCAGGGACATGCTTATATGTAACACAAATACTTGGGTTTTGCCCGCCGACCAGACCTAGTAAAAATACAGTGTTTGAATCTAAGCCTCCTTCCCTTTGCGTCATCGTTCAATTTAACAATGGCACTTCGAGACTTTACAATTGCTTTAGGAAATAAAGCCCACACAGGATTTTTCATGTTAACAATTACTGATCGATTAGAGAACAAAAAGCGAACGATTCGCGAACCGGTATAGACACAGACATACTGCTATTCTATTTGCTCAGGAATGATTTTTAATTAAGATCTAATCTTTGTTAGGTTTTAAAAAGGTGCAAATAGAATGCATATAACATGTAATATAATCAAGAGACATGTGCTACTTTTAAAATTCAAAGAAATCGCGGTATTGGTACCAGCAATATAATGAACAAAAAAAAACAACAACACATTCTCTACCGCAAGATCACTAAGGTTTATAGTCCGAATTGTGGCACATCTAGGGCCGATGTTGGCGTACCTAATATAGGAGCAGGAAATTAATGCGGTTATGTTAACAATCCGGCCTAATTAGGGTAAGTGCAAAGAAAAAATCTATGGATTTTAAAATCTCATTTCAAGAAAGTAAGTATAGTGAACAACGTGAAATGGAAATGTTGGGAAAACTTCCTTTTCTAACCTACTAAGATATCCTGCTTTTGCCATTGGAGAAGTTCACTGATTTTTTGGTGGCCACAACTTAATTCCAGGTCTTTTAGTCCTAACAAATCTTAGCGAACCTTAACAAAATATATACAAATAAACAAAACCACTGAATTTGAGTACGACACGGACTGGGTAAGTTTTCCGAACAGATTTCCAAATTCTTAATTGAATGAATGAATTGTGTGCTAAATGCAGACATATGTAAAAGAAAAACTCCTAGCATACGCAACTAGGAAAAAAACACCTAAACAGTATTAAAAAGGGTTGCAATAGCTGAAGATAACAAAGATCAAGGCAGAAAAAGCAGAGCGATTCAATAAAATAAAATTACGTTGATGCTGAGAGGGTTCAATCCATTGCCCACTTTGCGCCCGCAGCTTGGGTCTGGTTTGTTACATACACAATGTTGTTTATTTCGGTAACCTTGCCATTGGTGACGGTTTCTCGAATGTCAACTGCATTCAAATTTTTATTATGAAAATTTATGAGTATAGAAGCTATTTTCTGCATGACCTTAGTCATCCCCTGTATTTTTTGCCCTAGCCCACCCGACCCATTTGTGCTTCGTGATTAGCCACCCTACTTATAACCAAGCCGAAAAAAAAAACCCAGAAGCAACAACTGTAGATATAAATCGATGCATATGCTGGTTGTTATGATTTGGGTGGCAGAGATGGTAGCATACAACTGTGAATCCTGTTCTTTGTTTTGTAAACGACAATTGATTTTCAACTGAATAGTATGCAATTTAAATAGGTGACAGTTGTTGGATTTATGGATCGAAAAATTTGACGCGACGGTTGAGGAATCACTGGGCTATTAATAAAGGCTTTACTTAGAATAAGAGTGTGGACAAAGTTTGGATATGTACGGACATATCCTCTACCGGACAAGTGGGTTTATAAATCAATCAAATATGCAAAAAAGCAGTCGGTACTGTATCAAATCAACTGACAAAAGTGAAAAGCATGAATTTTTCATGTATTTTTCGATCCATCGATCAACAATTTGCAAAACCATAAAAAGCGCATTAACCCCTATCTTAATAATTTTATCCCGACAATTAGTGGCCATGGACTAATGAATTTTAGAATTTATTTGCTGTTGGAAGGCCATATGCAAGGATCTTTTTATACCGTGTACCTGAAGGTATAGGAGTATAATATGTTTGTCCAAAGGATGTAACATAGAAGAGGAGACGTCGCAGACCCCCAAAGTTACACTTAATATGATTAGAGAAATCGATCTAGCCGTGTCCGTCTGTCTGTCCGTCTGTCCGAATGAACAAAATGATCTCGAAGACTATAAGCGCTACAACAACCAAATTTGGGATTCGAACTCGATATATCTGCAGGCAGATCGGTTTTATCTTTTTTTCTGATGCCACGCCTCCTTTAAATATGTATTAAAGCTACAGTTTTTGTAATACAGTAAGAGTATATACAGAAGGAGGGCGGAGAATACAAATACCTTTCTTTTGATACCATATGACTAAGTAAGTTCAAGTCAAAGTTTAGGGGGTGGGGCATAACAATCGCTACCTCGACCGCGGTCGGCTGATTTCGCGCACAAAAAAGGGGAAGGGGAAGGCAGAGAATGAACTACTGACCCTGGTATCAATCGAAAGGCATTTTTATTTCGCACAACTCTTTTACCAAGAAATCAAGACTATTTTAACAAGTAAGGAAGAACTGTAGAGCTAGGCCGACTGTGATATACCCAGTACCTGGGGCTTGGAATCAGAATAATTTCAGTATTTTGAAACAAATTTAAATCTTAAAAGAGCAAGGGCGACCGTCTTCGGGTATTTCTTTGACTCCCCGCCCATTCACTCGGTAATCTTTAAAAGCTAGCAAGTGATCGGGCCACGTTCACAATATGCGAAGCAACAGCAATTTCCCCCACCCCACACTCAAAACGCGTCACAGCGGCCGTCTCTACCCATTCTCTGCCTCCCCCTTCCACTTTCATGTGCGCGTGACCTGCAGGCCACGGTCAAGGCAGCTGTTTTAGCTTCTCCACCCCCTAAATTTTGACTTGAAGTTACTCCATTGATTATGAGCGGATTTTGAACAAAGTTGCTACCAAACGAAAGGTATTTAAATTCTTCACCATTCTTCCATACAGACTTTTGCTCTATTTTCAAATTTTTAGGGCGGAAAGGGGGCGTGGCATCGAAAAAAGAGATAAACTCGATCTGCCTGCAGATATAACGAGTCTAAATCTCAAATTTGGTTGCTCTAGCTCTTATAGTCTCTGAGATCCTTTTGTTCATACGGGCAGACGGACAAGGCTAGATCAATTTCTGTTTTGATTCTAACCATACTGGGTGTAACTTTGGGGGGTCTACGACGTCTCCTTCTCTATGTTACATACTTTCGCACAAACACATCATGCCCTTGTACCTTCAATAGGGTATAAAAAACCCTACATTTGTGGGCAGCGAGCCAATTTCCCAACTGTCCACAAGCAAAAGAATAAGATTAAACAAAAATTTAAAATTTCTACAAATAGACACATGTTGGGAAATTTCCACATATTAACGTTTACACTATTACACCACCACAGAGTATCCCACAACTGTTTCATTATTTTCATTATTCTCATCGCGAAACGATTAAGTGCAGCACGCTTAGAAAGCAAGAGATTGTGTGTAATGCGATATTTAAATTTGAAGCAATCTGCCGTTTAAGTTTATATATACGCATATTGTTTAATGCAAAACGTGGCGGTTGGTTACCCTCCCTTAAAATAGCTGCGGTTATCAGAAAATCCCGCCACAGAAAACAACCCTCGCCTTTCGCCACAATCGCAATAACCAAAAAAAGAAAAAATTTTCTGGCTTACAATTAATTAAATTACAAGAAACACACGTTGAGCGTCATGGCTAAGGGTTAATTTTTTCGCAGACCCTTTTTAATTGCGGCTTGTATTGCGGAATGGTTTTGGGTCTGACCCAACACATTTGTTCACTTTTGGCAAGTCAACTTTAACTGCAATTGTGGCATGCATCACCGTCGACCCGATTTCCTTTTTTGTTTTTAAAGAATTACTATTGTTCCTTATAGTTAAATAAAGTCTAGTTAAACCTGAAGGTATAAGGGTATAATGTGTTTAAGTTACATAGAGAAGGAGACGTCGTAGACCCACCAAAGTTATACCCAATATGCTTAAAATGATTAGAGGAATCGATCTAGCCTTGTCTGTCCGTCTGTCTGCCTGTCCGTATGAACAAAAGGATCTCAGAGACTATAAGAGCTAGAGCAACCAAATTTTGGTTTTAGACGCATATCTTCAGGCAGGTCAAGTTTATCTTGTTTTCCGATGCCACGCCCCCTATCCGCCTTAATCATATATGTAATTTGTTTAATAGCTTCAATTTTGAAAATAGAGCAAAAGTTTGTATGGAACGACGGCGGTGAATACAAATACCCTTCGTTTGGTACTAAATTTGTTTAAATCCTTTCGTAATCAACGGAGTAACTTCAAGTCAAAATTTGGGGGGTGGGGGAATAAAGACCGCTGACTTTGCCGTGGCCTGCCAGTCGCGTGCGTATGGAAGTGGAAGGGGGAGGCAGAGAATGGGTAGAGACGGCCGCTGTGACGCATTCTGAGTGTGGGGCGGGGACGACTGCTGCATTCACTCGAAAGGTATTTATATTTCGCACAACTCTTTCATAGAAACCAAAACTCTTTTTAAAAATTGTAAAGGCTAATTACATTTAACCAATTAGGATGGTAAGGGGGCGTGGAACCGAAAATAGATAAACTTGATCTGCCTGCAGATAAACCGGTATAAGTCCCAAATTTGGTTGCTCTAGCTCTTATAGTCTCTGCGAACTTTTTGTTTACACGGAAAGACAGATGGACAAGGCTAGAGCAATTTCTTTTTTGACTCAAACCATATTGGAGGTAAATTTGAGGGGTCTACGACATCTCCTTTTCTGTTACATACTTTTGCACAAACACATTATACCCTTATACCTCAGGTACAGGGTATAAGAAAATCAATGAAATTAGTTTTGGATAATATAATCAAAAAGGAGGAGAGGAAAACCGAGTATAAGAAAGAGAGAGAAATAAATAGCATGTGACAAATTTGAACCCGACCTTTTTGAACTGGTTTTTGTGTGGATAGATGTCAACCGCAGAACTTACATAGATTAACAATATCCTTTAAAATATATAAAATGGCTGCAGGCAGTGGAACAAGCATGTGCAAGTTCCCTGCAACTTTTTTTGAGCATCAAAAAAGAGAATATGCAAATAGTGCTAAATCATTAATGTCGCCTTGGCTCGCAGTAAGCCCGAAAGGGTTGAGGACGTTTCCATCGCCAGGGTGTTATCAGAGTTAGGGGAGGTGTTTCAAAATTATTTGGACAGGACTCGCGTAAAAGATATTTCAGTTCAATTAACATGTGTTTGCGCTCACATCTATTTTTTTTAAGATATTATAAAAAGCGGCGTAATTTTTCTGTTTTTTTTTTTACTTTGCGAAACTGTGCGTGTAATTAATTATTGTAATCAATGTAATTAAAATTTTGTTTAATAAATTTATTCTCAATGAATTGTAGTAAATACACTTATAAGCCATTCTTTTGAATAAAGTAATTAATCAAATATTATTTTTATACGTTATTTATGGGATGTATTTCTTTAAGAAGGATGGCAATTTTTCAAAATTCTTACGCAGCGAGGCGAATGCAATTATTACAGAAGTCATTAAAAATTCTGTGAAGTCTTCAAACAAATAGGTTACTTTAGCTTTAAGATGACAATTTTTATATATAAAAACAACAAAAATATAATTGTTATTCGGCCTATTATTCTTATTTTATTGGGCATGACTTGGACACCTAACCTGTATCCCCCCTTTCTAAAAGGATATAAAAGATACAACAAAAATGCTATTGAATTTCCAAATTTGATTTCTACCATTATAATTAACGACCATTTAAAAAAATCTGGGACTGCCGCTTTATCAAGTTATTAGGCCTTTAGTTGTGGACAAACGCTGCTTTGGTTTCTTCCTTATATGACATGAGTATGTATTCGACAGCTGCGACGACCGTCACTTTTGTGACGTCACGTAAATTTTTAATCTTGATTTATATTTGGATTTCATTCAATACAATTGAGCCTAGATGGTTGTGTGTTGTATCATTTGAAAGTTATTTTTATTTCGCAAGACTCTTCCATAGAACGCAAGACTCTATTTTAAAAGCTGTAGAGGCTATTTACATTTAACCAATTAGGGTAGAAAGGGGGCATGGCATCGGCAAAACGATAAACTTGATCTGCCTGAAGATATGAGTCTAAATCCCAAATTTGGTTGCTCTAGCTCTTATAGTCTCTGAGATCCTTTTGTACGGACAGACAGAAAGATAGACGGATAAGGCTAGATCGATTTCTCTTTTGATTCTTAACATATTGGGTGTAACTTTCTCCGTCGCTTTCTCTATGTTATATTCTTTTGCACAAACACATTATACCGTTGTAGCTTCAGGTACAGGGTATAATAACAAGTTGTACAAATGTCTAAAGACAAACTACAAATGTGTTATTTCGTTTAAAATACTACTTCGTGAGCAAATGCAAACGGATCAAACGGATATAATTTTTTTCTGATTGAGTATTATTAATTATTTAACATCGACTCTCCATAACAATTTTCCAACGAGAATATAGATTTCAGGCAAATAGCCATTTATATATGGCTAAATTGAATTTCCTGCTAAAACATCCGAACAATACTACCTTATAGCCCCCTACTACCTTTTATACCCCTAGGTACTAGGAATAAAAATGACAAAAATTTCACGCACGCTAAATTAAATTTATTTATAATTTTAACAAAACGTGATCTAAATTAGTTTGTTTAATTTAAAAAGTTAAATCTATTGGTTATAATTTGAAAATTTTTCGGCTAAATTCATTTGCTTTGCTAACGTGTATACAGAAAATGCAAATTTTGTAACCTGGAAAGAAATACTTAACTCAATATATATATATTTGATTTGGAAAATTTTAGACCAACTAACATTGATGTTTGTGCCAATGCATATTACTAAAAAGTTCAAGGCTTCAAATGTAATGGGTTTTTGCAGATTCATCATAAAATACATAACTGTGGTTTTATAACGGCGCTCAGCATCGATCCAATTGGACTGAAAAAGCGCATTTGGCAATTTGTTACAATCGTCGGTTACATAATTACAGAGTATACAGAATGGCGTTGTTTCTATTAGAACGGATAATACAAGCGCCATAGCCGCTATAGCTGATTTTAAATCCGCAAACATCACAATATTTATAACCGTTAAGCCCAGTACAATTCCAACAACCAGGAATTGTACGAAGATGGTCTTCGAAATTACAGGGCTTATTTCTTCGTAATATCTGAGAAAAGGAGTTACCTTCATATATATATACAATTATAAAATATTACAGTTTAACTTTAATACCCACCTTAAAATATTTCGATGATTTTTTATACATACTAAAAGTTTTTTGTAATGATCATCACTACTTTCTTTGGAATCCCAGCCAAGTTCCCGCAAGCGCCCCGCTAAAATTCGAACGTGTGCCAGGAGAGGCAAAACAAAATTTATTGGATAACTGTCAACAGTGGAGTCTTGAATGCATGTCATTATCATCCCAATAAGTTCAAGAAACATTTGCAACCAAAATTGTAACTTCCCGGAGCGCCAGTCCAAAAAGGGATAATACAATTGGTACATTGGGCGACCGTCCAATATCGCACTCAAAAAAGTGGAAAAGGTATACACCTGATACATAACAATAAAAACAAAAAATGTCCTATTGCTATAGGCGACAAACCGGTGGATTATACGTCGCTCGCTTGCTTTGGTAACACTCTTATCCATTTCGTTAAGAATTTTCTGAGCTTCATCCAGCCGCTTAAGTGAGGCCCAAACAATAACTACTTTTATCATGCAGGTCCAAATGTTAAGGCATATCTGGAACACAGTTAAAAACTCTCCAGGGGATAGCTCCTTCATATGAACAATGCTTCCTAAAGTAAAACCCAGTGGTTGGTATAAAGTAACCGTCAAATTAATAATAAAGGACCACAAGAAGTATAAAAAAAAAAAACCCTTTGGTGGAGTTCGCATTCCCATTGCAAAGCTACATCGCTCAAAATAAACCAGTCCATTATTGGATCTAGCAACAGAGTCTTCAGAAGATATGTATAGTCCTGAAAACACTGATTTCAGGTCCATTGCAGGTTATTAAAGTAACTGAGAGGTAAACACTGGCAAGACCGTTATTTATACAGGCAACAAGCCGTGAAATATTAAAATATTTTCCCGATTCATGTGGAAATTTTACTTAATACTAAAGTCTGTTTTTTAATGGCTAACTGACAGCCTTAATAATATATTACCTTTTTCCTATAACTTATCACATGTTACTGTTCACACCTACTAGGCAAGTATTGGGTGCGTTTATATAGCAATACGTGAAAATTCCTAATATACTTTTCAAATAATTCACAAAATCTGTCTGTTTTGATAAACCTAACATAAATGGATTAGATAGACGAGTTCATTTGTTCTTTGGCGAAACATTTTTTTAATTACAGATAACTATCTTAAATATTATTATATATTATATTATTTGAAACGCCATAGCGTTAAATTAGTCCTAAGACTTAATGCAAGGAAATTAGGTCCCAAAAGCAGTTTTTTGATATAATTTTCTTATGTACTACTAAGGGTCGAATCCTTCTTAATATGGAATACGCATTGTTAGTGTTAAAATAAAGAAAAATCTATGTGAATGGAGCTCAGAACTATCGCTACAGAGGCTCGATCGGTGATGTTGGAAGGATTTTAGTTCGGGATCAAAAAAGCAAAAATCCAACTTGTTTAAATTTAATATAATGGATGCTGATTAACTTTAATGAAAAGCTTTTATAACATAATTTGGGATTAAAAGATGTATTTATTTTTTGTAAATTTAATTTTATAAAAAGTGTAAGGCAATTAATTTCCAATTTAAGGGAGTGCGTTTTAAAGACATAAAAGGAATAAGATTTAACATATTTCTATTTTTCTTCATCTTCATTAGAGATTTGGAATGCATATTAAAGATTCACTTGTTTGAACGATAGCGAGCAAATTTTTCAGCTAGGTTCATTTGTTTTGCCAATGTGTAGACTGAGAAAGCAAACTTTGTCACCTGTGAAAGACTAAATATAATTCTGGATAGATACATCATGACCTCAACGCTTGACTTACGTTAATGTTTGTGCCAATACATATTACTAAAAAGTTTAAGGCTTCAAATGTTATGGGTTTTTGCAGATTCATCATAAAATACATAACTGTGGTTTTATAACGCCGCTCTGCATCAATCCAATTAGATTGAAAAAGCGCATTTGGCAATTTGTTACAATCGTCAGTTACGTAATTGCAAAGTATGCAAAATGGCGTTGTTTCTATCAAAACAGATATTACCAATGCCATTGCTGCTATGCCAGATTTTAAATCCGCAAACATCACAATGTTGATGACGGTAAGGCCCAGCACAATACCCACAACCAGGAATTGTACAAAAATTGTTTTAGAAATTACAGGGCTAACTTCTTCAAAGTACCTGGAATATTAATTTATATAAATATAGTTGTTAAAATATAATTTGCATAGAATTTTTTTTCAAATTTGTGCAATTTAAAAATGTTATATATTGATTTAATTTGTTTAGTCGAAGATTTGGTTGTTGTGTACTCTTTATCTTCTCTAACTACATATATACTACATACGTATGTATGTATGTACTTCTATTACTACTTTTGTATACTATTATAGCGTCTTTAATTTGGTTATATCATAACGGCGGTTGTATCAATTTTTTTACTTTAAATATTGTATTCAAGAGACAAATAATATGCAATATGAAGTTTTACTCGGAATTTGTGTATGAGAAATAAGGCTTAATATTTAAAGTGCGAAGGAGCAAATAAGTCTTAAGGATTTAAATCTTGTTAGCTTAGATACAACTTTAATCAATACCAACCTTAATATAGTTTGATGATCTTTAATGCGCACTAATAATTTCTTATAACGATCTTCATTTGTTTCGTTCGGATCGGTGCCGAGTTCCCGAAATCGCTCTGCGAGAATTCTTATGTGGGCTAACAGCGGTAAAACGAAATTGATTGGGTAGCTGTCTACCGTAGAGTCCTGAATACATGTCGTTATCATACCAAATAATTCAAGAAACATTTGAAGCCAAAATTGCCATTTACCAGCGCGCCAGTTCAAAAATGGATAATAAAGTTGATACATGGGGCGGCTGTCTAATAACGCACTCATAAAAGTGGAGAAGGTACATATATAGTTGATACATAAGTATGAAGCCGAAGAAAACTCGATTACTAAATGCAACGGTCCAATGAATTATACGTCGCTCGCTCGTTTTATCCACAGTTGCATCCATTTCGTCAAGAATTTTTTGTGCCCGATTCAGGCGCTCATGCGACCCCCAGACAATGAGTACTTTAGTCATACATGTCCAAATATTTAAGCACACTTGGAACAAAGTCAAGAACTCTCCCGGTGATAACTCTTTCATGTGAACTATACTCCCTAATGTAAATCCAACAGTTTGATAAAATGTAACTGTCAAGTTGATTATAAATGACCACAAGCAGTAAAAATAATAAAATCGACGAGGCGGTTTTCTTATTCCCATTAAAAACATAAAGTACCATAAATAGGCTACAGCATCACGAGATCGAACAGGAGCTTCATCAGGTGCCATATACATGCCTGGAAACCATTTTTGAAAAATCATGGTGCTTTAAACTTAAAAAATCACCAACGAATCTATGATGCCTTGTTACAACTGGCCTAAAACTATTCAGGTTTACTTATTTATAAAATCGCCATGCATTTAACGCAGGTAATTTTGTGTTTTTTTTTTACTTATTGAAAGCTACCTAATTATTAATATCGTATCGAAATAGTTTTATTAACTTTACTAGTTTTAATATTCTTTTTTTGAAATTGGTTATAAAGTTCGTATTTGGTAATGAAATATTAATGATGTAACAAGCTGTATCAGTTCCCATCCAGAATCCAAATTTTTCCAATAACACCCATGCTTTTAAACACCCGTTTTGTTGGTACTGTACTTTACTACTTTACTGTACTTTTAGTATTTAGGGCTGCTACATTAATAATTGCTAATTTCGTATACGACAACGATGGTAACACGTGTCATATATGTAGGTGCCTTTCACACCAAAATGTTATAAATTTTGATATTCCCCATTATTATTAATCTACTTACATGTATTTCATTTTCATTTTCTTCACTATTATTGATCCTATTAGTACCATTTAAAATGTATTTTGATTTCGCACAACTTTCCATATAAACCAAGACTCTCTCTGTATGCCGTAATGAATTAAGGTTCTAGAAAAAGGTTTCAATTCAAATAGACCAGTAGCAAAAATCTGTTATTCAGTCTCTTTTATTTCTTTACTACCAGGTTACAATTAAATTTATAAAATTACACCCTTGTACCTTCAGGTACAGGGTATAACAAATAAGGAAGTAACAGTCGAGCTAGTCAGGCTGTGATATACCCTGTACTTTTGTTCATTTATTTTAATTCCGCGGGTACTTTTAGTATTTAGGGCTAGCCACATTAACTATTGTTTATTTCATAAGTGAAAACTCTGGAAACACGTATCATATCAGTGGCTCAAGGGCTAACAAATTTAAAATTTTTATTTCCCCCATTGTTTTCCAACGGCCATTTTTTTAAATGTTGGGCTGCCACTTTATCAAGTGGCAGGCTTTAAGTAGTGGACAACAGCTGTTTTCGTGTGTATGAATACTATGGACATTTTATGTGCATCGCCAACGACCCCTTCCAGCCACCACTCATGACGTCATCCAAATTTTTAAAGGTTGATCATCAGGTTCATCAGTACTTTGGACCTTAGATGATCATATGTACATAGTATCAAGCGAAAGGTATATATATTTCGCACAAATCTTCTACAGAAACCAAGAATATATTTTAAAAATTTTAGAGGCTATTTACATTTGACCAACTATGGTGGAAAGGGTCGTGGACTCGAAAAAAGATAAACTCGATCTGCCTACAGATATAACGAGTCTAAATCCCAAATTTGGTTGCTCCAACTCTTATAATCTCTGAGATCCTTTTCTTTACACGGACAAACCATATTGGAGGTAACTTTAGGAGGTCTAAGACGTTTCCTTCTACATATATGTTACATACTTTTTCACATTATACCCTTATACCTTCAGATACTGGATAAAATAAACCTTTTAAACTATTTATACTTGGTTTTAGACCAAGACCCAAAACTATTTTAAAAATAATTTTCAAAATATTTGCACGAATTTTTAATTGTTAGTTTCTCCAATTTATTTCACGAAATTATCTAATAAATAAATCGTACACGGTAGGCTAATCCCTTTAGAGTGACTGCTAGATATAAATAAGCGAATTTAGTCAAAATTGGTCAAAACTATAATTCATACATAATATTCTAAATTCAAAATCTTAATATCCTTTTAAATTACTAAGAATATTTTACTATATAAAACTTTGTAAAGCTAATTACTAAATTAAAATTAAGAAAATAGTATTAACAAACATAGCCTGATGGCCTTTGTTGCTCTGGCTTTTAAACATAATGTACTTAAGAATTTAATTCTAAGCCACAATTAAAATAAATAAATAAATTTTACTATATATTTACTTTATATTATACTACATATAGTATATTAAATTAATTATTATAGTATAAAGATTTTGTAAAATAAAACAAAGCAGAAATCAGGTTGCGCTTCTGCAGAAATCAGGTTGCGCTTGTGCATTCCACCCTGATTGCTGTTTCCATTCCACAATGTTCCAGGGGTGTTTAAGCTTGTAGCCGATCAATTGAACCAACTGAACGAAGGAACCGGACTGCTAGAATGACATTCGCATTTACTCACTGAACGCCATAGAGTACGGTTCTGTTTTTCGCGTGGGATCGAATAGAAAATGTCGGTTCAGTTAAATATACAAATATTAAATAAAAAACAGTTACAAAATCCTTGAATCGGTCATTTCTACCAAGTAATGTGAAAGCGCTTAATCAATTCATCAGCAAAAGAATAACTACTAGGTGCCAATATTTTACGTGTGTCCCAGCAAAGCAAAAAAGAAACAAAAATATGGCAGATGACAGTTTGCATGCAATACCGCAAGAGCACAACATTGACTATTACATCGTAGCTCTTATGGAGCGCTTGGAGGCTATTCGCAAGGACCCTCATGGTGCAGCTGGCGGTATTAATGCAATCAGTTCTCGCCTTTCTAGCACACTTCAGACTCCAAAGCGTAGTATGCAAGCGGAGATTCGTACAATGGAGTTTTGGAGGTTTGTGCGCGTTTACAAAAATGATTTTGTTGTTGTTGTTTTTTTTTCCTTTTTTTATAATTTTGTTATTATGAAAATAAATTCATAAAAGATTGAGTGGGTATGATTTTCCGATGAGCACAATTTAAGAAGCTGGAACTGAATACATTGTGCAGTTAAATTTGTGCGTCTTAAATAGATCTTTTGTTTTATCGACCAGTTAAATTTCCTAGATGCCACGATTTGCAATTACAAGTGAAAACTTATTTTAATAGACCTACTTTTCCATCCCAAATAATTTTTTTAGATCCATCATCAGCGAGTGCTTGGCTTCATTCTTTTACGTGTTCATCGTATGTGGCGCCGCTGCGGGGGCTGGTGTGGGAGCCAGTGTATCATCCGTTTTGTTGGCTACTGCATTGGCTTCCGGCCTTGCTATGGCGACTCTAACACAATGCTTTCTCAATATATCAGGTAAGCCAAACATATGCATAACAAATTCTAACCATTCACCTGTGCTTCTCTCAAAAATTACGGTTGTGCATAAGTGCGTAGTGCTTCTAAAACAATTTCATTAACGAAAAAAGCCATTTAACTAGCCGTAATTCATTTTCATTATTTTATACTTGTATGTTGTCTTTATATCTTAAATGTACTGCATTTTATGAGAAATAATTTAGGAATAAACGTTTCTGTTCCACAGGTGCACATATAAATCCCGCTGTCACTTTGTCTTCCTGCATCATTAGGACGATCTCTCCAATTCGGGCCACGATGTACATTACCGCGCAATGTGGTGGCGGGATTGCGGGAGCTGCCCTACTTTATGGGTAAGTGATGTAGATTTGATGGGTCGCTTCAGCTGAACAAATTAAATCGTAAATACTCGTTTATTCTACTAGTTCAATTCATTTGCAAAAAATGTGTTTTGCTCGTGAGGTCAGCTACTTACAGGAAATAAGGGACTTATGCATACGAGTTTAAATTAAGAAAGACATTCAGGTAGTTAGGGTACAGTTCTACGTATGCACTATCACCTGCAGAAAAAGCAGGTAGCCGGCAATACCTGCCATTTTTAGGGTAAGCATCTGCTGTCGCTACGTGATTTTTCCATTTACAAAGGTTCCTTAGTTCTAATCCAGGCAAAGCAGTCTGCTATTGGTTGAGCGCGAGCGGATAATAGAAAAGCCTGTATCCTGTCAACAATGTCAGTGATTGTTTAGGGACATGGGTATAGAACAAAAAATAAAAAAAATGTCCGCCGCACGCATTTCTGAAACAGACTCTGAAGTCTGTCTCCAGGTTTTGCCTGCACAGTTTGTTGTCTGCCCAACATATGGTGGCGTTCAATTGTTGTTGGGCTCCCTTCTGGTCTCCTGTTTCTTATGTAGTTTTTTTCGTGTATTTTTAGATACACTCGTTTCTTAATTTTCAGTTTTAACAGCAGACATGTTCCAGCTGTCGATTGATGGCCAAGTTTCTCGTATCGTATTTCTTAACTCGAGCTTGGTTTTTTAAATTATATTTATATAATTCCTAAAATAATGTATTTAGATGATCTAAGCACGATTAAAAAAATTGGGGAAAAAAAAAACAAATGTAAAAAATATTAATGCCACACAACCTGTGGAACTGAAATGCTAGAGACGCCGACAACCAAAAGGCACATAATTATATTGCTTCGCCGGTGCGCTCGTCCCAACAGGATGCATCGGCATCCGTCTGAAAGACTTGAAATCAAACACGTGTCGTCGCTGGGGATTTCTGGTTGGTCAACAAAGAGCAGCTGTAAAAAATACAAAGAGCACACCTGCCACCAAAAAAACAGGATTTTTAGAAAAAAACGTGGGGATAAAAGCCAAGATATAACATATGTATATATTTTGGTCTGCTTTGTTTTGAATCGATATGTTTGCTTATATGTTTCAAAACGCTATTTAGTTATGACTATATAGTTGAGTGCTTAACATATTTTAAAGTTGTACATGGTTAGTTTGTTATAAATGCAGGAGATTGCATGCATATGTATTTGAGATTATAACAGGTTTTATAAAATTTACATCTTAAAAGGGATATTATTCGATTAATCAAAGATTAAGCTTGCAACCTGTTAAATTTTGAAATACTTTTGTTGATCACATCTGCATAAGGGTTATACATATATCCCTCTGTAGTCTGTACAAAGCTCATAAACTTTCAGAGCTCTACTTGTAGATATAAAAAGGTATAAAAAGATCTTAATATGAAATTCTCAAAGATAGGTATAAATAATTATCAGTTCCTTTTTTAAAAAAAATATTTATTTCATAATTCTTCATAATATAACAAGTAAATAACTAAAAAAGGTGACATTGTGGATATGCCAAGTTATTTGGATATTAAAAAAAAAAATGTTTTCTAATTTCTTTTTTATAGAGTCACCGTGCCAGGATATCAAGGAAATTTACAGGCAGCAATATCGCATAGCGCTTCTCTAGCCGCCTGGGAACGTTTCGGAGTGGAGTTTATTCTGACATTTGTGGTCGTTTTATGCCATTTCGTCTCCACTGATTCTATTAAAAAGATTATGGGAAACCCACCTTTATGCATTGGAGCCGCATACAGTGCGTGTAGTTTTGTATCGGTAAGTAAAGGCCGAGCTTGCCGATTATTCTTCATTTTCAATCAATTTCAAAACAGCTGCTTTGATTACTGTTCGGTTGTTCTACAACATTGGAACTCTTAAGCCTGAACTTTCCTTCTTAGATGAAACTAGCTCATTTCTTGTAATAATATATTATTTTCTCTAATCTTTTGCAGATGCCGTATCTAAATCCGGCTCGATCTTTAGGTCCTTCTTTTGTGCTGAACAAGTGGGATAACCACTGGGTGTATTGGTTTGGGCCGCTGGTTGGGGGTATAGTCTCTGGATTGGTCTATGAGTACATATTTAAGACCCGACGTAGCTTACACCAGGTCAAAAGTAGCATTAACAATGAGTCCAGCTCCATACATTCCGAGGAAGAGCTTAATTACGACATTTATTTAAAGCCCAACAAATTCCACCAAACAGTTGGAACGTATGCTCGTGACCAAGCCAACGGAAATGTAGGGACTAATCAACACATCCCATCTAATATGGGCCAGATCACAGGGACAGCGGCAGGAGCAAGTAATTTTTGTCAAAATGTGTACACTGCTCCACCGTTGCCGATCAAATATGAGCACCAAGAGCCATTATATGGCGGCACAAGGTCGCTTTACTGCCGTTCGCCTGTACTTACTCGGAGCAATCTGAATCGTTCTCAATCCGTGTATACTAAGAGCAACACAGCTATTAACAGGGATACGGTTCCACGGCCGGGGCCTTTGGTACCGGTACAAAGCTTATATCCAATGCGAACTCAACAGCAGACCCAACTACAAGCAGCTGGATCAGTAGCAGCTGGTCAATCGTCGCATCTCCAAAATCAGAATGTTCAAAATCAAATGCAACAACGCACGGAAAGTATTTATGGGATGCGCACGTCTATGCGTGGTCAGCAACAGCAGGCGGTGGTTCCACAGCAGCAACAAGCGCATCCATTACAGCCAACACCAACGCAAATGCAGCCACTAATGCCCGAGGGATCCCAAATGGTGCAGACCCAAGGCTTTCAGCCTGTTTATGGAACACGTTCCAATCCTACTCCCATGGATGGCAATCATAAATTTGAGCGACGCTTGGGCGATACGCAACTTTACGGCGTAACGGCCGGACCTCGTAATCGAGGTCAATCTGCGCAGTCAGATGATAGTTCCTATGGTTCGTATAATAGTTCAGCAATAACTCCACCTACTCGCCATCCTAGTGTCGAACCATCGCCGCCGCCTGCACCCGTACTTATGTATGTCACACCTTCACAACCGACACCAAATCATCCCCAACCGATACGAACTCAGTCAGAACGAAAAGTAAGTGCTCCTGTTGTCGTTTCCCAAACTTCTGCTGGTTCCGCTACCTATACCACAACGCAAGATCAGTCACCATCTCCTCAGCAATCACTACAACAACAGCAGCAACATCAAATGATTTTACAACAGCAACATCAGCATTATGGAATGTTGCCTCTACGACCAAATTGAAGACGGACTAAAGTTCGCCGGGAATTCGGGTAATTCGGGAACTTTACTTAAAATCACTTGCACTGAGAAAATATGCTCCACCATCCAAAAGACATGGTCGTGTCTTTTGATTTCAGAGCAGTGTCTTCTCAGTCGATCTAATTAAGCCTAAATGCTTAATATTAGCGCTATATTCGAGGAGTTCATTGGCTTAATTTGTTCTTTCGTGCACTAATTGAATTGATTGAATTAAAAAGTGTTTTTCACTTAAATATGTGCCAATAAATCGACTACATATTTTTTGCACTTGAAAGATATTAAAGAAATAAACTCTTTTCATAAGCATGATGCACCGTTTTCATCTTAAGGAATTGTGCCAAATTTATGTTATTTTGTTACAATACTTTGGATAAATCATAATGAAAAGTTATTAGTATTTAAGTCTAAATGTTGGCTTTTTATGTACATATATTAAGTTACACGCCATATAATTTGAAAAATATTTGCATTAATAAAATAAATTCTAGTAATATATATATATGCCTATGTATGCGTTGTAGCATTCATGTTCGAACTAGAAAATAATCAAATTTAAAAAAAAATGCATTTATGTATAATTTAGGTCGAAAAATAAAATAATGCGATAGATACAAACAATTACTTTGTAGACTAGACTTGTAGTATAAACTTTTCAATCCTGTATTCAAAGGGACAGGGATGAGATGTCTAAAAAATATGCTAGGCAAAGGTCTACTGAAGATAGATTCCATTTGTGAGTTTGCTTTTTTTTTTATTTAGTTTATTATAAAGTGAAGAATCAGTACAGCAATAACATACTATAACAACACAGAGGGATATTAATTCTAACCA
>JBAMCP010001506.1:0-21313 GCA_037075105.1 Lissocephala sabroskyi
ACGTCTCCTTCTCTATGTTACATACTTTTGCACAAACACATTATACCCTTGTACTTACAGTACAGGGTATAAAAATCGCTTCACTGAAGGTGTTCAGAAGGATTTCATCACACTGCAAGGGCCCATTGAAATGGTTTGATTATCCAAGTGGAATCTGACTACCAACTTTGTTACTTTAAGCAAATTTTAAATAAAGAGATTGCGGCTTCAGTTAGCCAATCCTTTTTGCCCCGGATGATGTCGTGATCAAAATTAATGACAAGGACTGCCCCAGAAGAAACATAATATCAGAACTGTCGCCTAACAGACGCCAGATTACAATCCGAACAAAGCTCCTAATGAAAAGTTTCTTTTTAAATCAAACGCAAATGAATAATGTGGGCCAATAAAATAGGTGAAGACAGTAAAGTAAGGCAGAAGTGTTAATTCAGAGTTTTTTTTTTTCAATTTCTCATATTTCCTTTGACTGAGAGAAATCTTTAATAATAAGATAGAGATTATATAAGTTGATCACAATTGGCTTGTTACCACTATGATAAGAAGGTATCTAAACTTAAAGACAGAGAAAAAAGATCAGTAAAAAGAAGCCCATGTGGCTGCCCACAGAAAAGTTTGAGAATAAATTATTAAACAAAAATAATTATAATCTAGATTTTTAGTTTAACGTGAAACAGTTTTCTTAGTAAGTAAGCTTCACTTTTCTTATTAAGATCTTCAGAAACAAACCAAAATAAAATATTCCGCGAGCATTTTATAGAAACCCTCAAAAGAACCAGAAGGCTCCCATGAGTGTTTCTTAGTTTTGTATAGGAAATCAAAATCCAAAACTGTTGAAATTCTTTCGACAGCTTTCATTACAAATTGATACTTCAAAACAGCCCTAAGATCATAAGGAAATTTTATCTCAAATACAATGCTGGCTCATTATTTAAGTGATTCAAGCAATCGAACTTTAAACAAGACTTTCAAACTTTGTAGATAGTCAAATCTGGTAATCTCCGAGAAACTCAAAGAGCTTACCAATATCAAAAATAAAATGAAAAATAAGGTTTTGAAGACTTACCGATCATTGCTGGTGGCATAATTTAATTATTTTCCCGACGCCCGCTTTTCGTTTAGTTTCGTGGCTTTAAGCTCGAGTTAAAAATCGCGGTGGCGAGTGATTTAATGGAAAACGAGGGGAAGGGAGAATGGAATACGCGCACTGAAAACGAGAGATCGCTTAAGGCTAAAACAAGAAATTTATAGATCTAAAGAAAAGGGCCAGGAGAAGCTGAGAAACCAGAAAACGTTTAAGTCAGTCAGTCATTTCGTATGATAGGCAATCAAGAGCTTTATGTTCGGTTTCTCAGAACGGGACAGGGACATTGAAAATAATAATGAAATTTAAAATTACTCACAAAGTTTATTTGAAGCTGTTTCAGATGCTGATGTTTAGTTGTTGAGACGCGTTTTTCCGTTTAGTTTTGTTGTATAAAATTTCACTAACGCTTGGGAACAAAAAAAAAAGGGAAACGCGGACATTTTGACCGACCGCGAGCAATTGAGCAAAGCATAGGTCCTTGCGTTTTTTATTCTAAGCTCCCAACGGCGAAGAGAGCTTTGATCGCGAAGCGTTTTGGCGGCGTTTATCGTCCGTCTGGTTTTCTGTACGTTTGCTTTGATGCTTCCCTGCCAGCGGCAGCTTGTTGACTTGTTTGTCCGTCTGTTTGCCTATTTTAAGTCCACTCCAATGTCTGCCTAACTTCTTGGTGACTTGACCTTCGTCTAATTGTCCTACTGACAGCCTGTCTGACCCTTTTGCTTGTCCGCCTGCCGTTCCATCATCCAGTCTGGCCGTAGGCGTCTGTGGTTCGCTCCACTGAACAGACGTCCTTTATTTGGTGCGTCTAGTCGGCTATCATTCGCTTGTTGTCTAATCAATTGTCAGTCCACTTGTCTGTCCTATTGATTCTGGTAAAGCGGCCCTGAATGTCGGTCATAAGTCGGTCTGTACCGGTTTTCTCCGCGCATTGGTCTGGAAAATATAAATTTATAAAAATCAATATTAATATTACAGCCGTAAAATTATAAATTTCGAAATAACTAATTTAAGATACCTGAAAACTAAATAATTTCTCCCTTCTTATAATTTCTAAATTAGCATTGTTACTTTCAGTTTGCAAAATAATTCCCAAGCCAGAAGATAAGTTGAGTATTTCATCGATTTGCATGTGATTGGCCTGGATTATTGGCATATGCAGTTGGCTGGGAGGCGTGCCACTTTAATTAAGTTCCCCAAAATTGCAATTTGGTTTACATACCAGCAAAGTCGAATGGTGATTATTGTGTTCAATGGACATTTCCCTGTGCCATTTGCTCTATCATCAGGTCGACCGGCGACCGACCACCAAACCCGACCAGGTTCAAATTGTGCGTGGATGCATTCGAATATTGGAAAGTTACCATATTTTGTTCGCCCCCGAGGCGGGCTTAGGCACAGCCAGCGGAGTGGGACAGAAATCCAAATCAAAATCACAATCCGCCAGCCAACCTGCGCCCGGGACCATTTAGTTGCGATGCATAAATCATTGCCTACTTAACGGGGCAGGCGGAGCAGACCGCAGCGCTTGCATTTACCAACCGGCGGTTGTTTTGATTTTGTTTGCAACCTTTAATTGGATGTTTCAAATGTTTCGCCACATGCAAAATGGGGTTTTCGCTGCCCCAAAGAGAGAGCGGGGGAGGCGGTCGCGTTGGGAGCAAATTAAATATTGAAAGCCAGCGGAGGGAGGAAGGAAAACGAAACAATAATTATGAAACGTAGCTGGTGTGACCGCAACCGGCATTTATTTCATGTATTTATGCGCAAAATTAACTAATTTAAGTGACATGGAATATTTGGTGAGATTCGGACTGCAATTCTGCAATTTGCCAATGCGGCCGACCAACCGCCATGGAATTAACGTCCAATCGAATCGAATAATTGGCCCGCCGGCATCCTCCGCTCAACAGAACTGGCTAATAAATCAAAATTGATCAGTAGACAGACGTGGGCCAGCTTAAGCTCTGCCCTTCCCCCAACCAAATCCAATTGATAAATTTTTAAAGCAGCCAAGCAGACGAACCTCCAGTCGCCCGGGTGGGCCCATAAATCACAGCCCGGACGGCAAGGATGAGGCTCGCCAGCTTGTTGTCTGCAACTCTAATCGCATTAAAACCTAAGCGGCCAAATCTTTACTACGTGTTCTTGTTAACTTTTAGTAGTCGGCCCGGGAAAGGCCCTTCCCCCAAAGCTTCCTGCTGCGCTTGCTTGTCGCTTCCTTTCCATAATTCATTTCAGTGCTGATTGTGAGCAGAAGAAGTTTCGCCGAAATTTGTTGCATGTTTGTTTCGGCAACGCATTGTTTGGAAATATTGATGAAGTCGTGGGAAAGTCAAAGGTGAAGTTTAGGTTGAAGCCGTCGAGTGGGTCACAAATTCAATTGGAATTTGTTTTGCCATCCGTTTGTCCGTCACATCGACTCAACTTTTGTCCGAGTTTCATTTGAATCGGCCCGGGGACGCTTTGGCTTTTGTGCCCTCGTCGTCTGTGGGGAACTTTGAACTTCCAGCCAGCGCTCGATTGGTCATAAAATCGATCGATTGGCCAAACGTGTTGATTCTTCGAACTCCTCGTGGGCGAAAAACTTTTCAAATGAGGAGGCTGCCGCACCTCAAAGCAGGCGGAGCCCCGCTCTTGCTTGTTTTATCGGTGATTAATCGCAGCGGTCAGAGCTCTGATTTGATGGACATCGGTGGCGTGTGATGTATGGGCGGTCGTAGCGTTCCCAGCCGTCCGCCCAGCTGTCCGTCTGTCCGGCTAATTAAAGTGCCACCGCAAAATGTCATCGTCGCTTAGGATGGGCGTGTCCAGTGTCACATGTTGCTTTCGGGGGAAGCCCCCGTCTGACTGCCTGTCTGGGCCAGCTGATTGATGGCCTTCGAGGCTAAGAAGGCTTATAGGATTTTCTTTAACTACTGAAAATTTCATATTCAATTTCAGAGCATTAAAGAGGATTTTTATATGGTCTGACATTTTTGCCACGATCAGTGCTCCTGAATTTGCTTCCTGAAGTAAAAAAGTTCTTATTTCCCTTTTCCCTTTTAAATATCACAAGACAGCCCTCGGGAATAAAATTCAGTATTTTTCCCGTTGCTGTTTTAATTAAAAAACCAAATACTCATCGATGTATGGGAAATTTATGCAAATGTGGGAACTGCCCCGCCTTCCACCATAAATGTCGGTTGTTAAATGCAAAGCAAAAATTTATTGTAAATTGGCCGGGGCCGCGAAATGCCCATAATATGCAAATAATTTTATTAAATTGCTTTTGAATTTGTTTTCACATATTTTCATTATGTTCGAGCCCCCCAACTGACCTCGGCCAGCTTCCAAATCTGTAAGCACACAAATCCGACACGTAAAATGAAAAGTGCAAAATGTTGGTAGCAAAATTCTTGGCGTCTCGCTGAGGAAGCTGTTATCGCATCGGCGACATTAGCCGGGGCGAGGGGCAGGCCAAGATTTGTGCGCATTACCGGCAGCGATTCAATTTTCGATATCTGTCCGGAATTTGCAGGGCACGTGACCCGTCGTGGGCCAACGGCGAGGGCTCTGCTGTCGCTTTTTGTCAGCGCCATCGCATCGATTTCATTGAATTCTGACGTGCCCAACATTTTTAATTGCGCCCCAGGATTTCTAAATGGCCGGCCAGGTGGCCAGGTTGGGGTAACAGGCGCCAAATTTAAAGCACATAAAAGTCAGTAGAGGCCGTGGGGTTGGAGACCGGAGACGAGGCCGGCCAATCAATCAAGCGGCAATAAATAACAGGCCAATAACGACGACTGCGACGGCGGCCATAAATGATAAAGAAAATCACCACCAACATCTCCGGCCCGGGGGGAGGGGACCAGTCGAAAGGTCAACGAGGCAGCCAGGAGTGGGCGGGGCGCATTTACACATCATACAGCGAGATTAATAGCCGCACTGAGTGCTTGGCACCTATCAAATTCAATCAAAGACATTCATCAATTTTCAATTTGGCACCAGCAGCCCAGCCAGCCAGTCGGCCCATAGACAAAGAAGCACACAAATGGCTCCAGTGGCAGGGGTCAGGACACAGGGAGGAGGTGAGGGTCGCCTGGTCGGTCGGTTGGTTGGATGTGTGGCTGTTTTCTAAAAGAAGAAAACTACAAAACAAGAAAAAGCATCGTCCCCAGTGAACCGTCTCAAATCGAATAAGAAATACTTTTCTTTGAAACAAGAAGCGAAAAAAATAGATAGAAGATCCTGAACTAAATTTTCTGGGCTTTAAAAGAAAATTTTTTAGAATTCAGCAATTAAAGGAGAAACAGAGAATTAAGGGAATTGAAATGCTCTATAGAAAGAGATTTATATTTCTGAAGTGGAAGTGATCTTCCAAAAAATATTTAAAAAAGCTAATGGCTGCCTTTAAATCTTGTTTTTAGGAATATAAAAATAATTTTGTACGGGGATTTCGATGAAGTTTCTTTTGGCTCAATGAATAGACAACTTTTCTCAATCTATAGAAGTTCACAATCTTATAAATTCGAGAGAATTTTGGTCTTTAATATGGACACGAATATTTATTTTGCTTGGTCGAAAAAATATCCCAAAATCAGCCTTTAAAAATGTAAAGATTTGCCTGTTTAGCAATTTAATCTTGTGCTTCAATTCAACATTGAATTTTAGCTCAACTAATCGCTCTTTGAAAAGAGTATTTGAGAGCGTTATAGGTCAGTTCAGTTGGTCAGCAGCAGAGGAGACATCAAAAGCGAATGAAGCAAGAAGCAAAGCAACAAAAAAACTACAGAAAATATGAAAAATCATCCCCGACCACACACACCAACACACGCACACCCAAAGAACCGCTTACCCACACCAACGAACTGGTGCGGAGAAAGTCCAGCAAAAAAAACTCATACACACACTCACAAAATTGATTCACTGTCATAAATTAGATTTGAAATTCTCAAATGCTTTGCCGGGGAACCCCGCATGCCAGCTCGTCGCCGTGGTTTTGATTCTGCCAAGACTGAAAGACCAGGGGAGGAGGGAGGCCGCCGTTGGGTGGCGGTGACTGCGGTTGCCATTCGCATAAAAATGTGTGAGAAATTTGTTTTGTCCTCGCCGACGACGTCGTCGTCGTCCTCGTCGCATAAATTGACATTTTTGCACGCTCATTCCCGGCAACGCCGGGCGCCCCAATGAAAACCAACGAATTACGGCCCCGGAAAATAAAGTAAATTATATTTACGTGTATTTTGCATAGTACATTCGATGCCGATATCCTAGCCGAAAAAGACACGCACAGTATGAGATTTCCACGCACAGGGTCCTCAAATCAGTGACACAATTCAACGGATTGACAAATTAGAGAAATACCAAAAAGCAATTCGATTGTTTGAAAGCATAATTCTGAACGATCCATTAAAAGGATGGGAGAATTCTCTCATTAAGTCTCAGAAATATTCAGTCAATCAGAAGGCTTTAATAATCTCTTAAATTCCCTTTCACCAACTTGACGGATTTTACCTAAGCTCCCCATTACGAATCAGAAGTTAGAGCCTTAAGATAATCAACTGGCAACTGCCTATAAATTGAACCCATTATCAAGAGTATTATATTTCGAGATAAGATCAGGGGCAGGGCTTTTCGTCCCACTGTGCGGTACTCGCTTTGTTTGAACTACATTACCGCTGACGGCCGATGGAATCAGCCCAGGGGGCGAGTGGAGCGGCCGCCTTACAAACGATTTACAATCAATTAATTTGCGGCGTGTTTGCCTAGGCAACGGTAATGGCCGGGGAAGTTGTCCGGAAACAAACACAAAATGGCCCAAAAATTATGCGCAATTCGTCGTAAACGCTGTCAACGCCTCGGCGCTTGTCACACTTAACTTCCGGCGTCAATAGCCAAAGTGTTGCTAATGATTCTTTGGGCTGGAGCTGGAGCCGTGGAATGCACTTTGAAAGCAAAGGAATCCCTTCAAAAAAATCGTCGAAATCTCTTCCTACGCTTGGGATTTTTTGTTTGTTTTGCTTGTGCCCGCTTCGCAGCATACAAAGAAGCCCAAAGGCAAATGTGTGGTGGGGACGGGGGCAGGGGCTGGTCTCGACGTACATGGCCACTTTTTTATGACTGCAGTAACTTTGCGCCATAAAATAGGATTTCATACTGAGCCTATTCACAACTTTTCGCATTAGACTTAAGCGCAAAGTCGGCCCGACAGCCAAACGTTTGCCCTTTGGCCAATCCCCGCCGCCCTCTTTTGAGCCAGCTCATATTAACCAAAAGAGAAAGCCAGCAAGAGCGAAAGAAAGCGCGAGTAGAGTCATAAAAAATATGTACACATATGAGCGCTGGCAGAAGGATTTATGGATCGCGCTTCCCACGGCAGCGGCACTCCGCTCTTTGCTGCCGCTCTCCTCTTATACCCTTCATTTTAAAACTCGTGGAAGAGTCTATTAAATAAGAAGGAATCTATTAAAATTAAGGAAAAAGGTGCCAGAGGTCCACATTTATCTATCCTGTCCATTTAATTAGATGCTGAAAAAAAGCTTTTAGCAAATCCGAATTAGATCAAAATTATATCAATTTTAAGCACCTTAGTGTCCTCTGAAATTCTGCATGAAGACTTGATTTTAATTCGGTTTACTTCTTTCTTGAATTACTGAATTCAAAAAGATTGTTGAGGAATTAAAATATCAAGGCTGTTGGCGTTTCAAAGCCTCGAAGCCAAATTCAATCAAATTATGTTCCAAAAAATCCATATTCATTAATTTATAGTCTGGTATTCTCAAGATTAAAGACCAGAGTCTTATCCTTAAAATAAAGAGTTGTCTTTAAGCTTCAAACTTAAAAGTTGGTTGGGAATTTCATTTATTTCCCACTGCCAAAGAGACTGGAACAGACCCATTCTTGAATTTTGCATAATTTTATTTGCAGTTTGCCGGTTTCTTCTAATTCAATGAATCTATATAATTCCATAAATCCCTCTAATCTAAAGTGTATTCAGAGGTTGCTAGTAACACGCCTTTCAGAAACCACTTGTTATTTTTCGGCGGGGCTTTGGCTTTTCTTTTCATTTATGTGATTTTTTTATTGTGACTGTCATGGGCGCTTGCACTTTTTTATTTTTAATAACCAGCAGCGGCAGCTTCCCGCCGGCAGGATAGTGGCGGGGACCCAACCGCTTGCGGTCGCCCTTTGCGGTCACGTTTAAAAAATATTCAGAGTGTGCCCGGGAATTATTGGCGCCGGCTCTGCGGTGGCAGACAGGAAAGCGCCAACAAAAGTATTTTAATTAAATAAAAACGCTCGAGTGTGTGTGTGCGCCGAGTTGCATTTAAATTGCTGTTTGGTTCGGGTTTTTGGCGCTTTTTGTAACGCACTAAGAAACAGAAATAAAAAATCCAAAAGTCTGAGACGTGCCGACGACCGAGACCCAAGAAAAATCAAAGGAAACCAAAAGTCCGAAAGTCTTAAAAAACTCGAAAAAAAGAAGTAGGAACCCCAAGAGACTCGAACCCTTTGGGTGTTCGGGTCAATTGAAGTGCCTGGGCGGACGATTGAAGCTGTCGGGTTGTCGGAAAAGGCAAACAAATCAATTTTCCCGTTACCGTGTGCGCTCAGCCCCTCCGACAAAGCACAGGGAGAGGGAGGAGAATTTTTATGATAAAAATGCTTTATATGTTTTGATGCCCCACACGCGCATCTGCCACTTGCTGGCGGAAGCCGCTGCCATGCGACTTTCGCCTTTGATTGCCATTGCCGCTTACTGGCAGTCAAGCAAATCCCAATAAATTGAAAAACAAAATCATTCAATTCAATGGCAGCAAATCAAGCGTAGTGAGCGCCAGTTATCCTTTCCCCAACCGCCCCGCCCCGGCGAGTCTTGGTTGCCCACAAGCAAGACATCAAAAAGTCGACGATAAATATCCGAAAAATTGGTTATAGTATCAAAAAAGTTGCGTGGTGGAGAAAAAATACCATCGCTATGGTGATGATTTGTGGGACATGAGAACGACAATTCCTCTCTCAACTATCATGGGAACAACGTCTCAAAAATATATAAAAACGACAAAACAGAGATGAGAAGAGGAAGTTTAGGGAGTCGAAAGTTGGAGGCTGGAAGAACCAAAATTAGAACCAATTACGGGTGAGGAATTAACATGGAAAAGGCTTAGACTTTTTCCCTTACTTAAAAGAATCTTGTCTTCAAAAACTTAAGGAAAAAATATTAAAAAAAAATATTTCAATAAATTCCTCCCATTAAAGAAGTCTTATTTTTTAGATTTCCAACATTTCCCATTCGATTTCCAAAGAGATTTCTGTAGAAACTAAATTCCTTCTCTGGTTTTCACTAAAAGAACTTTAAGAAAATTAAGAATTTTACGCTTGGCGCTTCAGCACGTCTCGGATTTCAGGCGTTAGCGAGAAGCGCCGATAACCGCCGCTTAAAGACAACGAACTTTTCGATTATTTCCGTGCGCTTTTAAGCGATGCGAAAGTTTGCCATAAAGTTAAGTGGTTCGCATTGCCGGCCTGTCGAAATAACAAAGAAACTAATTGACTTGGATTAACGTTTCGCCGTTCGCACATAAATCTTCACTTAAAGTTTTCCCGGCCTTCCGAAATGACGGACGCGGACGCGCTTGCCGTTCAAGGCTGTCGCAGATTTTGGCCACAACATTGCGCATACGCCGCTTTAACGTCTTTAAGTTTTGCTGGCCTGGGGGAATCAATAGGCAAATAAAACACACATCAAAATCGCACACTCGGCCCGGGCCACGCCCTATGCCTGTCGAGCAGGCGGTGCGGACTGTGGGGCGGTCACTTCCTTTTGCCAACGCCTGCAAAAATTTATTGTGTGTGAAAATGTTGATTCTACTCAAAAGTTGTTTGTCCAGCGCTTCGAAATTGAACCGAGGACAGCCTCATATGACCGCACAGATGGACAGACGGATGAATTCTTGCATTAACTGCAACTCGGCAGGGGGTCGAAATCTCGGTGCCCTACAGGACAATAGGGCAGTTGAACACAAAGACATATAAGAATCTTGGAATAACTGCAGCTTCACCACTGGAGCAGTCGAACAGTTGGACAGATGGATCGATACAAAAGCTTGGCCGGTAGGGCAGATGAATAGAACGGTAGACAGATGGAGAGATGGTCAGAAAACCGCAGCTTTGCCAGTAAATTCAAGAGGAGAATCAATCTCCTCGGTCTTCAACCGATAGACGATTTGGACAGTTGGACAGAAATCTGTAGAACTCTGAGATAAACAACATGTCCGTTGGCTGAGGCGGTTGCTCGACCAAATTTATGGGCTGTTTTGGCCCATTCGCTGGGTCGGCTCATTAATGTTGTTCTGTGACCTGTCAGCGAGCCGCTGGCCTTAATAACCGTGATGGGCCCCGATTAAATGGCCGACAGAACATCCTTTTTGGGACAGGCTAGGGATGCCTCGCACCCGAAAGCTGCTCGCTATTAAAAATCACTTTGGGCATTTTGGCGGCCAGCAAGAAAAAATATGATAAATTGTAGTTTAATCTGGAGAAAATTATGCAAATGCCCGTTAAACGTAAAGAAACAAAGACCGAAAAAAATTATACAAGAGACGCACAAATCTTCCGGGTTGAAGCAACCAAAAAAAATTTGGGTTAATGTCAAAAACGTCAGTCCGGGGGACGGCCGGCCGAAAGGGTTGACTGGGGCTTCCATTATTTCAGCATTTCATTTATCATTCCGAATTGATGTGAATGTAATGAAAATTGGATTATGTTGTAATCATTAGGCCGCCGTGGAATTGCACGGCAAGCCGACGACCCTCGATTGCAGGGCTTCCCACTGCCGCCCCATTTAATCAAATTGAACAGCTCCGGGGCGCCCCCACGCAATGTGGAATTGAAGCTAAGGAATTGAATTTTCACTGGCCGCCAGTGGGCGTTGGGGGCGCCCTCCCGGAACTGTTGTCAGGGCTGTGGCAGCGGCTGTTTTGAGTGCTTCGAGTGTACGCAAATTTTAAAGTCATAAAATTTATGGGCTTTTGAGCGTTTCAAGTGTTTTTCGGCCGACTTCTGATACATAAAACGCTGAATGCTCATTACGCCTGCGGAGCTCTCATTCGCGACGCAGGATAAGTGGAAATGTCAATACGGCCCCGGCCAACGAGCGATAACAGATCATGGCCGGCAATGTCGGTGGAAAAATAATAGCCGACGGCTATTAACGGCAGCAAAGCAGCAGAAGAAGACGAGGAAAGAAATACAAATATTCAACCACCATAGGGCCGAGAGTTCCATGAAATTATGTTTTGGCCTAAACGAAAGTCAGGCAACCGCAGCTTTGGATTGTCGCCCCCGTTGCCATGGCCATTCGCACGTGTGTCCTTGGCCAAGACATTCGGCTGTTTAGATTTGCCGCCAGCGAATCCGGGCCGGACCGCCTCCCAACGCTGCTCAAAATGCGCAACGTTACAAATCCCCAAATCCCCGCAAGCAAATTTATTTTAATTCACTTTGGACAGCCCACGCAGCTGGGCGGGTGCGTGGGGCCGTCACAGCCGCCATTGCCACGTCCAAGATGACACTTGGCGACATTGACAACGACAGAGCGCGGCCACGGATGCGCCCTCCAGGCATTCAGCCAAAAAAACAAATAGGCCTGGCCGGCCGACAACACAAACACAAAACTGTTATCAAATGTATTTTTATGCTCTTTTGATTTTTATGGCCCAGCCAGCAGCAGCAGGAGCCGCCACTTGATGAGGCTCACGGTGGCGGTCAGTCCTGGGAATTGTGCCCACTCGAGACGTCGCAGGCCATTTGAAAAGTGGCCCCCGATCAGCCTGGGCCATAACTGGAACTACTCGGCCTGGCCGCCGGCCTCCGCAATAGTTGGCGATACTTAAAATTAAACAAATTACCCAGGAACAACGAGAGCCGCTGGCCGTCGACATGGATTGCCGGATGTGCGAGCAAATTAAATGGGCCGTGAAATAAATCCCACCGAAGCGGAGCCCCATTGGAAGCTGTCAGGCGGCCGGCAAGTGACCATTAATAGAAGACAGGGCCGAAAAAAAAGTGAATTAAATTAGAAATGGAATGGCGGAAGTCCTCGTCAGGGGGCTGATGGCTGTGTTAGTTCCATTTCCTTATTTTGAGATTTAAATGCGGAAAAATGAAACAGAAATTCAGACGATGCCAGCAGATTTACGGCTCCCGCAAATTAGATGCAATTAAATCGATTAATTGATTCGATTGCTGGCCGTAAAAAAGTAAAATAAGCGAAAATATTGAAAAGTAAATTTCCCGATGCTCGCGATAGTCGGCAGTTAATTTCGGAAATTAATTTTCATTTTCTGATTCGCACAAAAAAAGGAATTTATATATTTATTGTTATTTTCGTTGGGCGACGGCTGAGCAGCGAAAATGCAAAACTTCCAGGGAAAATAATTAAATTTCCACAAATTTATGATTGTCTCCAATCGCAGGAACTCTTGAGAGCATAAGGAAGGTGACTGGGGACTTGAGCGACTTGGGCACTTGGGGAGGGACTTTCTTTTTATATTTCTCTATCTTTTTTCTTTTTCTCTCTTCATCACTCTCTTGAGCTGTGAGAAGAGCAGATTATTAGTAAAAGAAAAGTAAGCTTCCCGGCAAAACGAATTGGACAGTTCCCTAAGTTGAGGAAAGAGATCCCTGTACAATTTTAAAGATAAAGGTAAAAGTTCCGATACACCAGAATGTTGGGACGCTTCTGAGAATTGTGACTCTCCAGCGTTCCCAATTTTTGCTGTTTCTAAACAAGTTAGGCAAGTCGAATTGGATTTGTCAAAGTGTATAAGATATATCAACGATATAACCATGAAATTGGTGAGTTTATTAGGGGAACAAAATTTGCTGAACAAAGATGAAAATATTATTAAGTTTCGGGTTGTTGGGTATGTAAAAATCAATAAAATAATCAACTTTCTTTAATTTCCAACATTGATTAGCAGTCGGTTTGGTTATCTTGGCTGATTGCCAAAAAACTAAATGCAAAGATACTTGTGCCCCAAACAAAAATCCATCCTGCGGGTCTGATGGAAAATGTTTCACTACTGCAAAAAATCCCTGTCATTTGAAGTTCCTAAACTGCAAACGCAAGGAAAACAAACGTAAGTTGATGAGAATTATTTATAAATTCCTCATTAATGAAATTGAATTCCCTCTTTAATCTTTAGAGAACCCGCTAAAAATGATTTCTGCCGGGGATTGCCAGCAGCACCAAAAGCCTCTTTGCCAGTCACAAATAACCGGCAAACTGGGATCAAACGACCTCGAGGATCTGAGACAACAATGCAAACGACACTGTGATAAAATTTGGGAGCCTCGGTGTGGCTACGATGGATCCTGCTATAAAACCGCCTTGAACGATTGTCACTTGGGCTATTTGAATTGCATGCGTGAAAAGCTTAAAAGTAAGTTATTTTTTCAGTGCCAAAATTACTCAGGATAATAATTTTTGGTTTCATATTTAAGGACCGAAACTTCAGCCTCTCACACTCAAAGTTTGCGATGAAAAGTTAAAACCAAAATGCTCGAGAGTCGAGCTGGACTACGATGAAAACGATGATCTGAGTATGGAGAAGTAAATTCCAGATTGTGATAAAGGAATGTTTGTAGTTTTGGAAAAGTCTAGGAAGGTTTGGGGTCTTTATGGATTGCTAAAGCGAATTTTTAGTTACTTTCAGAGCCCCAAAAGCAAAGGAATTCTTTCCTAACTTGTTTCTTCACAAAAAATTACTAACCTGATTTTATTTAAAAAGCTTCGGCCGAATCTAAATTTAATCGGTCTATTATACGCCCCTTGGCGGATTATTACTCCGCTTTCACTCACAAAATAACTCGTATCTGTTTAGCTTTGTTTCTCAATCCCGAAATTGGGTTTGAGTTACTTGAATCCCTAGTAAAAAGTATGAAAGAGGAAACTAAAGCAGCAACTTCAGATGCAAATAATATCTAGAATCAAAGATTCATTTTATATTTTCTAGCATTTTGCACGACTTGTTGTGAGGTTGCATTAAAAATTGCTAGGGGGCAATTAACCACCCAATTAAAGATTTTTCCTTTTGCTCCTTTGATGAACTCGTGATGGGAAATCTGAAGAATGTCTTAGACCAACTGACTGCGGCTGTGTTTGGCCACAACTTTGACGTTCTGGGTAGACGACCATAAATGCCGGCTGTCAGGAAAAGAGCAATAGTAAAAGGAGGAAGTCTGAAATGGCAGCGCATTGCCTTGGCAACAGGAGTTGAGTCGAACATCCTTCGGTATCTATGATCCGTCTAAGCGATGCTGAGCGCTGCCTCTCGGCACGCTTGTCTCCGGCCAGAAATGACATTTGTGTTGAAACAGGCAAATTAGTATTTATTGCTTTTTGCTGCTGCTGACATATTATTTTATTTGTTTAATTAATTTGCGGAAAAACAACCACAAAGAGCAAACCCAACCACCCACCGCCCAAGAAACCTTCGAGAGTCTCAAGCCAACCGCCGCCAGTTGCCAGGCCCTCTGCACGGTTTTATGTCACCGAGCATATGGCATTCGTAATGAATAAGCGACGGGCCAAAAGATAAACAATGTGGGCCGAGAGGACTTGGGTGATGGGGAAGCCTGCTAATAAATTCCCCGGCAGTTTGAGTTAAGTTGATTTAATGGCCACAAAACTTGCTGATGGCACTGACCAGTCCCGCTGGCCTGTTGCCTTGGCAAAGGCCCCCGACGTTATTGTCGCCCGGCCTCTCCACACAATTAAATCGACTAAATATTAAACGGGGCATGTTTTTCATGCGGGGGCTTCGCTGCGAGATTTTTATTACATTGCCGGGGCATTAAGTGGGCTCATTTGGCAGGGTCATAAATTAGAAGCCCCCCCCAACCCACCAACCGCCCAAGAAGCCATACGATATTGAGAGTAAATCATATTGTAGTCGTTCTCTGTGGCTGGCCACCAGCTTCCGATAGTAATTAAGTGGCGGGAAATTGGGCCACAGAGTTGCATTTCCACTTGCAGTCGCTCACTCACCACAAAGGCAACTCTCTCAAGTGTCAGAGTGTCGTCGAGAGAAGTCCCTGCGTGCGTAAGAATGTCCCCAAGGACCTTCTATGTGTGTGTGGGGTGTGTGTGTTTGGCTGGGGGCGTGCAGAGTTATTGTTGGTAATATCAACACTAAAAGTGTTTATGATATGAAAAATGTTGACAGCAACTGCAGCATAGAAATGTGAGCTGCCAGTGACACGCACTCCCCTCCCCCACCCACCACACACACTTACTACGACGGTGTTGTATTTTTTGGGGTTTACTGTTAACGGTGAATTGACTGTGACACGAATCGCGCACTGACCGTGACTTACATTGCTCCTTATAAATTATTCATAATTTGTTCCCTAACTACCGCAACGAAAAACATTTAGATCAATAGACAAAGCGACTGTAATTATGGCTCCCGAAAGATATAGAAAATAAGCTCTAATAGTAATTGCCGATATATGAAATATTTTTTAAATAATAATAAACTACGCAGAAAATATTATGGCTCCCGAAAGATATAGAAAATAAGCTCTAATAGTTATTGCCGATATTTGAAAAAACTACGCAGAAATTATTCCTGGGACCAGGGACTTTAATTATAAAGATTCCTTCCTACTCTTTGAATCGAGGAATCGCAGAAAAATTTTACTGGGACCAGGGACTTTAATTATAAAGATTCCTTTCCTCTTTGATTCCGGAACTCAGTTGCTATCTAAAAAATAACTGAAAAACTACGCTGAAAAAATATTCCTTAAAGTCCCCTTCATTTTATATACCTGGAATATAATTATAAAGATTCCTTCCCACTCTTCAAATCCGAAACTCAATTACTATCTAGGAATTAACTGAAAAAACTACCCAAAAATTATTTCTCAAAGTCCCCTACATTTTAGTATGTACCTCAATCAATGCAGGGACTATAATTATAAAGATTTCTTATAAAGATTCCTTCCTATTCTCATGGAGACCAGAACTCGCCAAATTAATAATTATTTTAAATGGAACTCGATTCCTTGAGAACTTTTAAAGATTCTAGAGTAGAATTTCAAGACCTAAAGTCTCTCAAAATCTTTGATAGTCAGGCAACACAGAATTTGTTCAATTTCCACTGGAAAATCTATATATCTTCCCCTTACGATCAGATCGTATATAGCTTTAAAAAAAAGCCCTATTTCTTATGGGTAAAAGCCATCTTACATTCGGATTCGTTGGCGAGAGGCCGAGAGCTCGAAACTCGTCACTGTCACCATTCATTTGTCATGTTGGCATCTCTGGCCGACAAGCAGACCGTCAGAACGGCCGACAGACAGTCAGAGGATATTCTTTCATCCATCTACGGCCCTTCCTTCCCACTCATCCCTCTCCCTATGCCCAGCCAATCCCTCGGTTGTTGGGGGGCGCGCGTGTTGTAGTTGCTTTTATCGTTGTTGCTGACTTTGATGAAAAATATGATTATGTCCTTTATGCGAATGCCTTCCAGTAAAAATAATAATGACACGACATACAAACGCCCAGGCTTCCTCCCCTGCCACACATGCCACATGTTCCCTGTCTGTGGGTCCGTCTATATCTTTGGGGGGCGCTTCGTTTATTGTATATCGTGATGTTGCCAAGTTTATTGGTGGCATGAATCTGCTTGGAGAGCGGCAAGGACCCACCTTAAAGTCCGTTGGTCGCCGGCATCACTTGTCCGCTTTATAGTCCGGCCAGGAGCAACGGGGACAGCGCGTGTTGTAAAAACAACAATAACAGAATTAAGTGCGGTCAAACAGTTGACGCATAAAGCGACAAACTTGCTCTGCCCGCCGGTCAACTCGATTCACATGAGTTGTCTTGGCCGCCAGTCGTAAAGATCGCCAGCAGCAGCCACGCCCCCGCCAGATCACGCCCTCAAAAACAAGTGAAATCGAACTGACTTCCCACGATTGCCCCCGCCCCCCGGGGCGCGGCAGACAACCAGGGCGGCCATAAAGCAGGCAGATTACACCAAATGGGACGCGGTGCTCGACTTAATTACGCCATTTCTGGTGGTAGCCCAGTCAGTCCAGCTGAGCCATCTCGTCCTGCAAAGTCCTCGCCCGGCCGTCCGGCCGGCCCCCTAAGTGTATTGTGGCGGAGGCAAGCGCAAGTTCTTTTGGTTATTGCTGGGCTCTTTGGCGTGTCTGCTGCTGTTGGCCGGCTCCTTTTGTATTTTTCGCTTTTAGAGGGATAATTACAAAAAATGCTTTGCGTGCCGCGTGGTCTGCTCTCCGGGCCCGGGCATAATTATAGACCCTGCCGGTGCCCCCCGCCGGACAACTCGTTTCAAGTGGATTTTTTAGCTGTTACTTTTCACATTCTACTTATGTGTTGGTTACCCTTTTTTTGCTGCCTTTCTTCCCCTTTCTCTCGCCACGTGAAACATTTCCCTCGCCTTGGGTGGCATCTGGAGCGTGAGCAGTTCACGAATCACGAAACTTGGTGGTGTCGGTCAGGAAATGTAGAAAATGAAAACGGCCCTGGGGAACTTATGTAAGTCAAAGTAATGGAGGACCTCTCATAAGGAATATAAAGTCTTATAAAGGAGGGAAAATCAGCTAATCAGGAGACAGAAACACAAAAGCCCACAAATCCTTATCAATAGGATTGCTTTCCAAGAGGCTTGAAATTTTAGCGATTCATTTAGCCTAAAAAATAAAGCGAATTGTAAAAAAATAAAAACTTACCGACACAAATGTTCAATTTTTATTAACAAGCAACCGGCAAATTTTAAAAATCGAAAGAAAGAAATTCAATTTTATTCACACTTAAAAAAAAAATTGAAAAAAAAAACACAAAAGGTGAATTGGCAATTCGGACACATTTAAATTTCGGGAACCGCACTATTTTGAAATGTGGATTATTAAAATTAATTTTAAAATTCTTATTAGGCATTTTTGCACTATTTCGGCCTTCGTCGCGTTTACGAACACTTTTTAATTTTTGTTTAGTTTAACAAGCAACCGCACAAATTAAAAAAAAAAACGCGGGACATATTTTCATGAAATGCAATTTTATTCACACTTAAAAAAAAATTGAAAAAAAAAAATATTCACAATCGGTGAATTGGCAATTGGCAATTTTGAAATGTGGATTATTTAAATTGATTTTAAAATTCTTATTAGGCATTTTTGCACTATTTCGGCCTTCGTCGCGTTTACGAACACTGAAAAAAAAATAACCAAAACAAACCGACAGCGAGGCGGTCGCAGTCCACGAAGATCAAGTGAAAACGAATAGGAAATTTACTCTCGCCTTCTCCTTCTTTCCAATGCGCGGCGCGCGAAGACTTCCAGTCGCAGACGAAAACAAACGGTAAATCTCGCAAGCAGAGTGCAAAGATTTTGCGCACTTCTTGCAGCTCGCGCACTAAAAATGCCGGAGGCGGGGGAGTTGGCCGGAGGTTATTGTTGTTGTTTTTGAAGCGCATTTAACAATTAATTAAATAATTTTTAGAACTTGCACAAAGTATATTAAAACCGTGGGACTGCCAAAAGAGCAACCCAACTTTCGATTTCGTGTGCACTAATTTCGCGATCAAGTTCACAGCTGCGAGTTATCGGCTTTCGATTCATTGGTTCTTGCAAATAATTCGATTTTTTGTTTTTTTTTTTTAACTTGTTTCTGTATGATAAGTATGATAAAAAAGTATGGTTATTTAAAGATAGGTAATTTAGGTAAGACATAAAATAAATAAAATAAAAAAATGTCAATTTCGTTGATTACTAATTCCGCGAACAGCTCGGCAACTCTAAACAGCGAACATTCATTTGTTCGTTTTTGGAAACACTCGATTTATTATTTATCTAATTATTTTTTCCATAAAAAATCACGAAATTAAATAAAATACATGTAACAAATTCAACAAAAACAATATTTGTCCAACTTTTAAATCTGTTTTGCATAGAAATCGAAATCAGGGTTCCCAACTAATATAAATGTCTTTTCAATTTAAATGTCCTTTTCGTTTTTAAATAAATATTCATCAATATTTTTAAATCCCGTTCCCCTTTATCCGCTTGGGCAAAATTCCTGCCATTTTCGCCGCACCCGATTCAAATTTCCCGCGCAACTCTTATCGTTTTCTTATTGTACCCTGTTGATTTCCAAAATCCTAACGATTTCCGTATTTAGAAAAACGGTAAGATGTTTAAAATAAAACTAAAAATATTATTTAATATTTTTTGATCTTTTTGCAAACAACAATAATAATGCAATTTAATTATTCAAATTGCCCGCCAAGTGTTCCACTCGTTCCCACGCTTGTGTAGGTCAATTGATGGTCAAAGTTAAATGTGATTTGGTCAATTAATTATTCTTATTTTGACTTATTTTATAACAATTAATGTCGCTCCAAATTTGATGTGTTAATTTGACACTTTTAATCGCCCATAAATAATTGCCCTTGTGACTGCGCGATTTGAATTCCCCGCGCACCTGCTGACCGCCGCCAACTTCGCGTTGCAGTACTTGTAACGGATTCGATCAGTTTTTTTCTTCGGTCGCGTCGATTGGCAGTTCGGTGCAGAAACTTGCAATTTATTAACATTTTGAGTGTTTTAAGTAATTAATTAAACGATTTGTGTTAATAAATGTTGTGATCCACTTGCGGGCCACTCGGCCCGCCCTCGCAACTATGAATTTGGCCGCCCCCAAGCAATTTTCGTGCAAAATTTAAAATATAAACAAAGGCTGCGGCCAGCAAAATCGCCCAAAACTATTGCCGTCTCACTCTTTCATTGCAAGGCACCGGTTTGCCTATTCGCCATCGGTGTTTGAAAAACCGGTTTTATCTGGAAGCCATTGCGCGCCGCGCCGTAAAAAGAAGAAGAGGCAGCCGAGAACTTTCGCGTCCTCTTTCTGGTTGATCTTCGTAGTTGCGCTCTGCGCTTCCGCCGACTGCGCAGATTTGCGGTTGCCAGTTTTGTTTTTGTTTCAGTGCGGGTGACTTATACTCGGTCTTATACTTTATACTTATACTTTGCGGTCAGTCTCAGTGAAAATCTGTGTAAAAATCTAAGAATTTCCTCGGTAATTTAGCGGTTTTAAAATCGCCGGGAGTGTGAATTTTTTTTTTCATTTTTGTTTGGTGAATGTGAAATTTAATTTAATCCATCAAAAGTCACCGGGACTCGTCGGAAAAAATTCGAAGCGGTCGCGTAGGTAAAAAATCAGCAACCAAAGTCCCCGCAATTTCTGGTAAGTCAAATTTATTAATATTTTCTATTTATTTGCCAACCCCATTGACCCAATTTCTCACTGAATTTAAGACGTAATTTCGTCTCGATTTTAATAGGAAAGGTGGGGGAACTGTGAGGATATTTACTGTACTCAAAAAATAGGACCATCCACTCTTATCGAATTCCCAGATAGAAACTCCCCTTCTAGGGTTTTTTAAGTCCTACGCATACGGAACTTGAGGGTTCTTATTGATCCATTCTATTCTCCCTCTTTTCCTCTCATTTACTTTTTTAACAATTATATTTTTGAACTTCCTGCGTGCAATATTCCGTCGATTTAAAAATCCGTTCGTCATCGTCAATTCTTTTTTCGTTCGTTAATTTTTCGCGTAAAAATTTTGTCCGCAGCAAATCTAAATTATTAATTTTTCGCGCATAAATGTTTTCGCAAAAAATAATCCGAAAAATCATGAATTTATAATTCAAATTAAACAATAAATCAACGGCTAGAAACTAAACAAAGATAACTTACCAGCCAGCCGCAAAAATAATAGCAACTTTAAAAATAAATTGGTAAGTGTTTTTATCTCTTATTTTTTAAATTCAATTCAATTATTTAACTAGTATTATTGTAATATATAAGAACTTTAAATTCTCAACTACATTTTGGGGTATACAAATTTTAAAAACAGTCAAAAAACCCAAGACAAATTTTATTTATGCTCAATGACAAATAATGAAATACTTATATTTTCCTTTTAAAGTCGAAGGAATTTAAAATATAAATTAAATAATACAATTAAATTTGAATAGGCTTGATAAGAAGTTAGGGTTAATGGGTATTATGTGGTGATATATGGGTCTCTATTCTGGGATGCCAGTGGCCTTAACATTTTTTCTGTTTGCAAGGTCAATGAAAAGGGATTCCGAGAAATAAGAAAAATTATAAGATATACTTGTATAGTGGAGAATTAAGCCAAAACCCATATGAAT
>JBAMCP010001507.1:0-21303 GCA_037075105.1 Lissocephala sabroskyi
AAGAAACTAAACTGCTGAGGAGATGGGTTGTCATGTGCGTTTTGATTTCCGTCAATGACATGCAACACACACACACACACACACACACACACACACACACACACACACACACACACACACACACAGGCACACTCATTGGCCGTTGTTGTCTTTGTGTGGGTGGGAAAAGTTTTGGGCAAAGTTTGTGTTTTTTTTGGTGGACAACAGCGAAGGCGGCCAGCGGACGCGCTCAAGCAAAGCGAGAAACGTTAAGTCGACGAAGATCCTGCGGAAAATGCTCTGCCAGCAGCTGCTTTTCGGGCAGGGGGCGGGGCAACCGGAAGATCATCGCGATTTGCTGGAAATTCACAATTGCCATTTGAAATTTATGGCGATTTCCGGGCGATTCGTGGCCCTGCCTTCATCGCCGTTTCATCATCTTTTCAAATGCTTAAATGTTTATGAAACCGACGAGTTGAGAAAACTTCAACTGCGCCTTCGCCGTCGTCTCCCCCACCCAACAACTTGAACTTCCGTTGTATGAATCGGCAGAGGGGGCTGAGGGCTGGCGGGAGTAACGGCAGTTTCAGTTTCAACAACACACAAAATTGCTCAGTTTTTGAAAAATCCTCCGCCCCTCCAAAAAAGAGAAGTTGATCTACCAAAAGCCGGGGAGGGGCATCCTCAATAGATGAAAGCAAAAGGAACAAAAGTAACTGTAAGCGGCGCCCATCCAGCGCCCAAGGAATGCCGTCTACCGGTTACAGTTGGACAGACGGACAGACGCAGAGATTCCTGTGCACCGTTAGAGAGGCGAGCGTGCAAAGTTTTTACTTTCCAAACAACAACCAATAAAACTTTAAGCAATCTTGCCCCGCCCACCGGCCGCCCGAACGTGCAACGGAACTGCGCCTCCTCCGCACGGAGTCGTCTTTCTCGCTGCGGTTAGTTGAGTGTGTGGAGGGCAGGGGACAGGCCCACAGATAGCCAGCTCACAAGTTTCCACGGCGCAAATTCCGTGCATACGCTGGTGGTCGACCTGCCAGACGCCGCCAGAGGCCGCCGACGCCGACGCCGCCAGCCGCCATATTTTCGCCATTTTGTTCTGTGGCCCGTGGGCGGGGGGCTGACAGTCGCAGGGAGGCTTGGTTTTTTTCCCATTTTAATTTATTTTCACGCTGATTTTTTTTCACTACGCTTCGCCGAGCTCTCGCCCCGCCGGAAAGTTGTAGTTTCTCCCAAAATGCCCAAGGTGCCAGCGGCTGGGCCTGCTGCTGGCCAGGTAAGCGTGTATCGCATGAATGATGCAGTGAACGAACGCTTGCTAGACAAACAGACCGTCCCCCATCCTCCCTCTGGTTGGGAAGGAAATTGTAGCATCGATGGTTTCCGTTGCCGCAGCCGTCGGCTGGGGGGAGCGGCCCCGGAAGCAGTCGGCAATCTGCATGCATCGAGGCGTCACCGCAGCCGCCGCCACGGCCACTGGTTGCCTTGCCTGCAATTCGATAAAAAATAGCCAGAAAAAAAGGCCAACCAGGAAGAACGGGAGAGCGAGCAGTCGCCACCTAACGAGCAGGGCCTCCCCTCGCTTTCGGGGTTTTTGTCCTCCGAAAAAAACTTGTGCTTTTTTGTTTTTCAAGTCGGCAGCTCTTCAAACTTTCTGCAGGGGCTGAGAGATTCTCCGAAGGATGGAGAAGAGCGCTAGGAGGCTCCGAATTGATCAAGGAGTCTGTGGTTTGATGGATTGATGGACAGTCGGCTTTTCTTCCAGGAGCTGTTGGTCTTTATTCTCTTCTGAGTTCTTATTTCTCTTAAGATCTTTCCCAAAGACTGAGAGACTTTCTTCCACTTCTTCCTGGGAGACTTCTCCGTCTTTGGCTTTCTCTTTTCCTTTCGCAAGGCGGAAACCGTTGATTCTCCCGACTCCATAGATTCTCCAGTCTTTCTGGATTCTCCCTACTCCGTGGATTCTCCCGACTCTGTGGATTCTCCCGACTCTGTGGATTCTCCCGACTCCGCTGATTCTCCAAACTTTCTGCATTCTTCAAGTCTTTCTGGAAAGTTCTCCGTTCTCTTTTCCTTTCTTCTCTCTTATTTGCCTGCCTCCATTTCTTCCGCTCATTCCTTTCTTTTAATTACTGTTCATTGACAATTCTTTCCCTTCTTTTGCCTCCCTCTTTCCCCCCGTTCCTCTGCTTGTTTTATTTCTTTCCTCGCTTGTTGGCTTTAATTCGAATTCATCTATGTTTTTTTATCCGTTCGTTTTGTTTTGGTGTCCCTCATTTTGACCGCCTGCTTCTCGTCTGGTTTGGCTTCCTTTCCACACCCCCAGCGCCGTCTTTCTTTGTCATTTGGCTGCCTTGTTCAAGTCTATTTTGAGTTTTATTGGCCAGGCCAACGGCGCATTTACAGCGGCACTTGAACCGAACTTACAGCCCTTCCCCCACCCCCATTTGGTGTGTGTGTGTGTGTGTGTGTGCCAACATAAAACACAAAGCCAGAGGGGCGGGGGGAAAAGTTCCGTTACATTTATGACACTTTTGAATATTTTCTTTATTTTTTTTTTTGCTTTTCCTTCGCATTGTCGACGGCGGCGTCTTCGGTTTCCTTGCCCTTCCTTTTTCGTTTTTATATTTTTCATTTACCATTTTATTTCGCGTTCGGAACCCTTTGGACGCAATCCCAGCCCCGACCCTCGACCCCGGCCATTTGGTTTGGACGCGGCGTCGCCGTTTTTGCTGGCGACATTTCGTCAAACGAACGAAGGACGAAAACAACAACAAATGGGGCAATGAGTCAATTCAACACTTGTCGCGCCAGCCACGCCCCGCCGCCTGGCCGGCCGCAGCGCATCCTTCGTTTCGCACGCACTTAATCATAGCATCCTTTTCCGGCCCGGCCCGTCCTTCTGCGGGATGTAAAATCTTTTCAAACGGCGCACTTTGCATGCCGCCACGGGATAAATAAAGCGCAAATGAGACGAGCGACGCGGCAAACAAGGAGGAGGCGTCGACGGGGGCAAACAAAAATAAATGAAATGTGCAAATAAAGGACTAAATTGGCGAGCAAGAGGAGGAGCACCAGGAGCTGCTTGGGGGAGAAACCTACAACTGGCCAATCCTCGAACCTGTGCATCTATAAAGAAAAGTGGGATAATTTGCCGAATAGCGCAAAGAAATCGCGGGGAAAACGCGAGAAAATTCGCGCGTCTAATCGAGGAAAGGGACGGGAGGAGGAGTCTTTTGGGAAGGCATTAGGGACACAGGCAAAGTCGGAAAGAATCCTCATAAGGAAGCAACAAAGATTATGAGCTATTTCTTCAGATCCCTGAGAATTCCCTGATTTTTTTTTAAAATAACTTAAAAATAATATTCATTAATATTTTTCTTTTTTTTTTATAGGTAAGTGAATCATCCCGAACCGTCTTAGCTGATAGATTAAAGATCTTCTGGCTTATGAAGTAAGTAGTCTCCGAATTGCTTTTTACTCCTAAGATTCTGAAACCTGCTTGCCTTTGGGATAATATTCATGGGGAGAATTCTGCGAGAGCTGCAAGAACATTTCTTTGACACTTTTGGGAATTTTAGGTGGTTTTTCCAGAACTCAAGCCAAGCCCACAAAATTAATAAATTTTAAATGGAAGCACAAAAACAAACTGTAATTTTAGGTAAGGGAATTTTCATTCCTTTCCACGATAAAAACCTTTTAGAAGCCGTCCCATTGGCCACTTTTAATCCACTTGGCCGGGGCAGGCACTTTGGGGGGTGCAATTAAATTCGAATTGGAATCAATTTGAAAAGTTTTATTTCCAAATTACGCACAACAAATTCGCATGAAATTCACTTTCGATTTCCACAATCCATCCACGTAGAGAGTCCTTTTCGAAATTTACACGACCCAAAGCGAAATAAAAGCAGCCACCAAAAAAAGTTCTACAACCTCCGATTCGACTTTGGTTTCGGTTTCATTACTCGACGGTGCCTCCGACTAATTTAATTCGAGGCGAACCGAACCAAAACGAATCCTGCGAAACTGCCGCCTGCCCGCGCCGCGTCCTTAACTTTTTGTTGCTCTCGTCTTTCGGGGGGCGAAATAAAAATGGTGTTTTTGTTTTCTGTTTCATTTGATTATAAATGCATTAAAATCCCAACAACAAGGGCAAAGTTCGAAAGTTTAAAGAGCCGAAATTTTAGGTGGGATTTTCTAGCCCCCCCACTCACGTCTTTGTTTCTATAGAAAATCGCATATTAAATATGTTTTCCATAATTAAAAGTTGTGGCTTGTGTAATTTATTAAAAGCCCATTAGAAGCCCGGAGAGGGCGGCGGTTAGCGCTTTCCATGGGCTTCGCAGAGGAAACCAAGAGTTTCCCTTAAAAAAAACGCAGGAAAGGGCAAAGCTTAGGCAACAGTTGGACTCCAAAACACACACACACACGCACAACCACACACACACAACCACATTGGCCCTTGACGACGGCTGGTGGCAGTGGAAGGCTCCTCGTCGTCCAATTTATTTAACTTGATTTGTTGCAATTTCACTCAAGTGTTGTCGTTTATTTAAACACTCCAAACCCGCCAACACTCTCAGTTGTGGGTGGGAAGAGGGTGGGTGGCTGTTTTGATGGCGCGTGTAAAATGCACCGCAAGAAAAACACTTGAAAATTTCACATAATTACGAAAGTCGACAGTCGACACGCCCACGAATGGGTGGAGTGCTGGGGAATGTAGAAAAAAATGACAGAGACAGGAAAGTAGAGCAGAGAAAAGACAAGAGAAGAGAACAGAGAAGAAGACGGGAATTTATTTGATTTGCGAAGCGCGGAGTTAAATTTGCAAGCGGAGTGAACTTGGAACTGGTTTAGGAAGTCTAAAGGGTTTTATGTTCAGAGAATTAGACACTCTCGATAAGAGAGATAAACAAAAGAAACTCAAACATCTGGCCAACGAGATCAGGAGAGAAATTCCTGCGGAGTGGTTTTTGAACCGCTCCTTATCTTGCAGATCCCAAATTAATCTTAAGTGGCAGCTTTCAACAGAAGGAACTTTGTCCTTGTAGAGACTTTTTATGAACTCCCCTTGGAGCAGTCAGAATATGTGGCTTAATTCCCTTTAAATGCTCCTTTTGCCCGGCTTCGATTCAAGTTCCTTTGAAGTTTGGCTGCCGTCTTTGGATTCTTAAACTGAGAAAGATGCCATTTGAAAGAAACTGAGAAATTCTTGGTTACCGACATCTCTTTCATGGTTTTTTTTTGGCCTATCTTCTTTGAGACTGCAGGTTTGGCTGATTTAAGATTCTGATCTGCTAGATTGCCAGTCTCGAATAAAAAGTCCTTTAGAATTTAGAGGCCAAACATTAACCCACCAATCGATCAGACCGTTTCTTGTCGCCCACAAATTATCGCAAATTGAGAGCAATGAAATTTTTCTCAACTTCCCGTTTGATTCCTCGCAACGTCTTCATGTCGCGATGATGGCGCGAATCCTTCTTAGTTTCACTTTCACACCCTTTTTGCCTTTGCTCCTTGGCGGCGCCTCATCGGGCGGGTCCATTCGAGTGTTCATCATTTTCAGCGGCTAATGGCGCTCATTTGTTTTATTGACTGTCGTCGTATTCTTGGCTGTGTTTTTTTTTTTCGGTTGTGTCTTCTTCATTTGCTTCGTGATCCTGCCGTCCTGGCGTCCAGGCCGCGCCCGTTTGCTGGCTCTTTTGACAGCTAAAGTGTGCAAATTAGTTGAATTTTTCTTTTGCCGCCTTCTAAGGCAGCAAAAACAGACGCGAAAGTGAGAAAATGAAAATGTTTTTCACTCCGAAATGATGATGCGGCTGTTCGACGTGTCGAATCAAATTTATAACAATTGCCACGCCCCTCAAAAGTCAAAGGGCAAAATTCCCCAAACGACGTCCGACGAAAATTGAAAAAAATCGGAAAACGAAGCATTTCTACTTTCGCTTGGCCCATAATTAATTTGGTCGTCGGTTTTATTTACCGGCCAGAGACACGGGCCGCCCCTTCCTCCGCCCAGAGTGCAGTGCCCGCAAAGTGCGGTCCATCTGTCCGTCTGTCTGTCTGTCTCTTCTGTGGGCATGAGTTATGGTTGAATGCATCCATCGGTTGGTTCAGAAGCCACCGAGCCGCCGTCCTTGCCACGCCCCATTCGTCGTAATTGATAATATTGAAGGCAGCGAGTCGCGCACCGAAATCCATTAGTGAGTATAAATTAAGCCTCGTATAAATCATTTTTAAAACATGAAATACAACAGACAAACACACACGCACACACTCGCCCACGCACACACAAAGAGTCAAAGGGCCACACAGAAGGCATTTTGTGTGGTTAATTTTGGCGAGCGAATTTCCCCAGCCATATGAAAATCGGTACAGGAATATAACCAGATTGAGTCTTAAGAGATTTTTGGTGGCAGACTTAAGGAATTTTTTGTGAGGAGTAAGCTTTGTTTTGGGGAAACTCTTGAGGGTTTGGAGATTCGCAAGAAATGCAGTTTGGCGCGATTTTTCATACATTTGCTGGCAACTTTCGAGCGAGGTGATCGCTTCTTTTTGTTTCGTTTATTGTCAGAAGTGTAAAGCTTTATAAAGAAATGAACCTATTCTTGGTGAATATAAGAAGATTTATAAACGGTTTCCAAGCGATTTAGCCGCGATTCTGGAGCGGTTTTAGCGCCAAATTCAAACGCCGCGACTTAGCGATTTATCAACAGTTGCTCAAAAGTTCCTTTTCCTTCTGGACACTAATAGACTGACTTTGGCTCAATCTTCCCATCGATTTCTTGGAAATTCTACTGCGGTTTTGAAAGCAGGCTGGGACCTTTTTCTAGCGGTTTTTTGGCCGCGATTTAGTCGCGTTTTATGGCGATTTTAACGCCGCACCGAATTCTGTGCGATTTAAATCCGATTTTGAATTTGATTTCCTAGCGATTTATTAACAGCCACTCACAAAAATATTAAATCATCGCCAGGTATGAAAAGTTGTTTTTTTTTTCCCGGCGATTTTAGAGCGACTTCTCATCGGCTTGCCAGCGATTTCGCCGCGACTCTAACGCGATTTCTGTGCGATTTTTTAGCTAGACTGCGACAGGCGTTTTTACAGCGTTTTCTTAGCGATTTCTTAACAGCCACACACAAAAATTAGACCATCACCTGGCGATCTTAAACGGCTTCTCCTCATTGCTTTGCTAGCGATTTGGCCGCGATTCTTAAGCGTTTTCTGTGCAATTTTTGTGCGATTTTGGCGCCATACTCGAACTTGCGTTTTTCTAGCGTTTTCTTAGCGATTTTTCTTCCGATCGTTCCTATTTTTTTTGGTACTAACCCGACAGAAATACAGTTTCTGCCAGACGCCAGCAATCCAGCGAAAACTTCAGTCTCTTTGTGAGCTGCTTCCTGGCGAAATCGCTCTCTACCAAATGCTTGCTTGGCAATGCCAGAAAGTGTGTAAAAGCTCGCTTGGGTGTATGTGTGTGTGTGTGTGTGTGGGTGACTCGGTAGGGAGACTGAAATCCGCTTGAGCCTTTTTAGTTCGTTCGCCGAGGCCAATTCAATAAAAAAAAGAGCCAACGAACTCGCCGCTGCGTCGTCCCCACCTGTTCGCTGGCCAAACAATCAGCCATCCAACTGGCCATCTGTCCAGCCGCCCATCTGTCCGGCGAGTGAGAGGATCCGTGTAATTGCAAAGTGTATTAAATCCGTGCCGCGTGCCCGCGTGCGTGCGTGAGGGCGGGCAGGCGTGAGTTTTAATTGAAGCTTCCATGTTTGGCTTTGTGGCCGATATAATTAATAATTGAAGATACAAGTAAAACGATTTACCATATTTATCTTTTGAATGGATCGCACCGCCCACTGCCACGCCCCAGGCGACAGCGAATCGGAGGCGATTTCAGGTATCATTTTGCGGACAGCGGCCGACGGAAGCTTTCAATTTTTAATTGTTCGTCAAAGAGGAGCGCCGACCGAAAAGTGTAACCACCGGCCACGCCCACGGCCCGCCCTCGCACCGCCTACGAGGTGCTTTTGGCCCGTCAGCCAATTTTCCTTGACCTCTCGGCCAATTGTTCTTTTGCGGCCGACGGAAGGTGGGCGGGCGGCGGCTTGCTTATCTTGGCCAAGATTGAAGAAGCCCAGACGCCGAGTTTGCTTAGCTCGCGAATTCTTCGGTCGTCGCCTGGCTTATCTTGCTTAGAGTTTTTCTGTTTTCCACATAAAATATGGGAAATTTTTGCATTGCCCCGACGCCCGCCGCCGCTTGGTTTGTTTTGACTTTTCGCCCACCTTCTTGGACCGGTGGGGGGTCAGCGGCTGGTGCCAAAAACTCAGCTCGATTTGGCCAAAACTGAGTTGTCAAATTGTGGCCACGATTTTGGCATATAAACTGACAAACCCGAAATCTTTTGGGGTCGCACGCAGCAGACAAAATGGCGGCGCCGCGGATGACCTCCTCCCCGCCGGGTAAACGTTTCTGTGAATTGGCAAATTTAATTGAGCATTGCCGAAAATGCGCTAGATGAAGATAAGCCACGCCCCCCGCCCAGAATCAAAGAGGCTGAAACTTTCACTGACAGACAGTCGGCGAGGTCATTAAAATCGAGGCGATTTTAAAGGCCCACACAATAAAATGGCAAAATGGAAAATAATTAGTAGCGCAACATAAAAAGCTGCTGACAATTTCCCGGCCTCCGCCGCGTCGACCATCTGTGGGGGCGGCCAAGCGTCGCTGGCCTGCTCAATGGAACGGAAATCGATAAGGAGACATCAATTTGCCGTTGTTGTTGTTGTTGCTGTTGAGAAATCTTTGGCCGCACTCAAAGGACTTAAGCGCCCATTGGCGAATTGCCGCTAAGTGCGGCCGTAGCAAATTTAATTGTCCTGTCTGCCCGCCCACGGAACCCCAAACAGTGTCAAGTTGAGGGATTGAAAGAATGACAGCGAGCCAGGCGATGAGCTAGCAGGCCATCAAGCATAAATAAGGGAATTAAACGAACTTCGAAGGACATCAGCTCGACCCCCGCACTGACCAAAAGAAGGGGAAGAGTTCTCATAAACAATCCAGGGGTGTGGGCGCGGCAATTAGCATTATTGAATTGGAGTAGGAAAGTCAAATGAGAAAGTTACTCCGAAAAAGTTTCTTGGGGATTTTCGGGAAAGTTTAACGATTAATTACCCAGGAAAAGAAGCAGCAGAGACCTAAAAATCTTTGTGGATTTGACAGCCCTTCGATCCTCGGCCGGCAGCGATCGCCTGGCCAACATTTCAAAGGAATTTTAGGCCAGGCCCACTCACCCAATTTCCAGCAAGGCCCCTCCCCTCTCAGGTGCTCGGAGGGTTGGGATTCCTTTATAAATATTTTCCTTGTTACCAGTTAAGTCATTACCATTTCCAACCTAAGCTGCCCGCCCTCCTCTCGGCCACCCACAATCGCCCATAACTCACACCCGGCCGGGTTGTCAGGGGGCACTCGACATGGCCAACAACAGCTGTTGCTACATGACTCGATTTCGGCTTTTGAATTCTGCCCCCTCCTGTCGTTTTGGCCATTTGGTAGGCTGGGCAGCCTACACCCTCCACCCACCACCCACCACCCCCCACCCAGTCTTGTGTGTAAATATTTGATTTTACACAATTTTGGCAGCGATTTTGAAGGCGCTTCGCTTCCGTTGCGAGCAGCAGCCGTCGACGTTCTCGTCGTTTAATTGTGCCCGTCTTAGGGCAACGGGTGGGTGGCGTTGGGTGGCGGAAATAAACCGCTTATTGCGCCGCCTTACTGCCCCCCACTTGAGCGCCTCCTCCTGCCAACCGCCATCACCACCGCAATGGGCCATTTTGCTGGTACAAAAGCAATGCCCTCCCGGGGTGCGCCTGTGGTCGGTTTGGGTGGTGGGAAAAGCGGCTGGCTCATTCATGACATCTCACAATGATTAATTTATTGAAATTTGCGCTTATTGCCGTTACAAAATTTATTTATGCCTTTTATTCCGGCCATTTCCATGGAGCGCAAGCCCGCGCCTCCGATAATTTGTCAAAAAGTCGTAAATCTAAAAATTACACGCCAAACATGACAAGCCCCGAGAGCGGCCCCAAATCCTCAATGAGTCGATCCATCGAACCCAATCGGCAGCCCAGCTCCAGCCACTGGACACTGAACACAGCATGAAACTCTCATAATATTCTCAAAATCCTCACCGTTTTCAAGTTCAAGACACCGCCAAGCCTCTTTTCAGTTTTCTTGGAGGAGAACCAACTCCAATTCCAAATCGATCCACAATCGTTTCTTGGTCCACCAGCGCTCAAACGCACCTCGAACTTCGATTGAAACTTAGATTGAATCTTCATGAAAGTCTCTTTTACCCTTCAACCAATTTCAAATCGAACCGCAATAGTTTTCTGATCCACCAAACCCCCAATTTGAATTGATTTCAAACCAACATTGAATCGCTTTTAAGTTTCCATGAATCTCCGATGGAATCACCTTGGAAATCTCTTTTAACCTTCAACCAACTCCAAAACGAACCGAATTGCAATCATTTCTTGATCCACCAATACGAACAACTCTCAATCTTTGATTCAAACTAAGATCAAATCATCAAGGAAGTTCATTTTGCCCTTCAATTAACTCCAAGCCAAGCCGAACCGCAATCGTTATTTGGTCCACCGGCGTTCCATTTCGAAAAAATCTCAAATCGACATCGAATCTCCTTGAAGCTTCCATAAACCTTTGATTGAATCACCATGGAAGTCTCTTTGACCCTTCAACCAGCTTCAAAACGAACCGAACCGCAATCATTTCCTGATCCACCAACGCCCCAATTTGAACCGCCCTCAAAACCAACTTCGAATCTCTTTTAAGCTTCTCTGAAACTTCGATTGCTTCCAATCCATCCATGAGTAACCAATCCCTTCGATAAAATTAAGCCCAAACCAATTTCGAACCGCTCTTTCAACCTGATCCAAACCATTTCCAGGCTGCTAGCCAGATCCTTTTAAAACTAACACAGAATTGCATTTTCCAAGCCTGCGAAAGTCAGAGCCTCCCCCACGCCCCCCCGCAGTGCGAACCACGAACCACCTGCCGCCGGTGGTCCCCGCTGCTCCCTGCTGGGCAGGCAGCGCATGTGGAGTGCCGCACTCGTTCATCATCCGCACAAATTATAGTTTTTAGCCAAGGCATTCAATTTGTCTGCGGTTTATTCGGTTTATAAAGTGTCCGGATGGGCGGGGCGGGTGGCGGCATCATGTCGGCTGGTGGCTGGTCGTTTTTGCTGGTACAGCGTCCGCAATTACTCAGTCCACCGGATCGTCGGGGCGGCTGCTGGGTCGTCATTGTTGGTGGCGCTGTCGTTTTGTGGCTGGGAGGCCGAAAAATTTGTTGGTGGCAAAAAGTTTTCAGTGTATCATGGATAGAAATTCCGCTCGCCCTGCCGGCAAACCACGGCCATAAATGAATTTGATTGCCCTGTCCACTGGCAGGCGGACAAGGCGGAGGACATGTCATCATCATCAACATCGTCGTCCTCGTCGTCATTGTAATATTCAGACAAGCTGAAGGGCAGAGGGGCGGCAACAACAAGCGGCTGTTATTTTGATAACCGGAAATGATTGTGGGCCGGGGACAGGAAAAATAGTTGAAAGGCGAGAAGGTTGCCGTTCGCGAACTGAGCCCTGCGCCAATTAAATTTGAATTCCACGGCTGAGAAAGAAAACAATTTCCGCTGCCGAGATGATTAGCAAAATCGCCTCTTCCTCTGTCTGCTCCTTTTTTTTTTGGTCAGCCTTTGCCAGGCAGGCACTTGAAGTTAATTTCGAGTGCCCCTTCATTTACAACGAATGCTTTCTAATTAGACAAGCTGAACGACCACACAGAGGAAAAAAAACTCCACACGATTTCTCCTCCTCTCGTCCCTTTGTCACTGCAAATATTTAACAAAATTATGAATGCTCACACAAGGCAGGCCCCCTCGACGGGGAAGAGAAAGGAAGAGGCGGACTGAAATTTATAACAAACTCGCAGGATGCAGGACAAAACCGGCGGTGGCAGCTCCAGCGATGATGATGATGAAGATGAACACATGAAAGCGTTCATTACTCATTTGCCAAGATAAAAAAAGAGAGACGAACCAACAACAAGCGAACAAAAAAGGCAACAGCGGCGGCAGGACCAGAAGCTGGGCAGGGAATTAAGGAACTCCTGCTGCTCCTCCTGCCGCTGCGGCTGCTGCTCTTGGATTTCCTTATTCATGGCTGGCGACCAAAAACAAAATGGAGAACATTTGTTCCACGCTCGGGACGGGCGGTGGGGAGGGAAAACGAAACAATTAAAAACCGTAAATGTCCCCACATGACAAAGTGTGAACTTAATTTCATTTTTTTTGCCAAGCAACAGCTCGACTGCCAAAAGAAGCAGGCCAGAAAAGAGTGAAGTAAAAGGAAGAAAGGACTCTAAGGTAGAGAAAGAGAATAAGAGATCTTCAGAGATCGAAAGTAGAGAGAAGAACGGAAAGCAAACTAATTAAGAAACGAATACAGAAGCAACAAAGGAACAGGGAGAGAGAAATGGCGCTGGTCTCTTGGCCCTGCAATGAAAGTAAATAAAAATGAAAATGCTTTTGTAATGCCCCATAAACAAGACCCACAATTACACCCCCAATGGCCGGGGGGCGGGGCAGAGGAGCTCTTGGCCATAACGAGCACAACGAAGCACAAATGAAAGTAATTTTCTAAATTCTCATATAGAATGTGTGAGCACCAGAATGTTGGTGGCCTCGTCTCTTTGTCTGCCCCACTGTCCAACTGTCTGGTCCACTGGTGTGTGTGCAAGTGCGAGTGTGTGTGCGTCTGCCATGCAGTCATTTTTCAAAGCTTAATTTCCACCAGAGCCCACATTGCTGCCCCCCCTCCGGTACGGGAAGTACCGAAAAAAAAAAACAAAAACACAGACAACAGAAGAACAAGAAATTCACTCGAAACGCAATAAAAACCTTCATAAAACTTGGAAAACAATAAAAGATGCACTCGTCATGCAACGGACTCTCCGCGTGCTTCATAAAGAGGGCGCAAGGGCGTGCCAGGGGGCGGGGTCGCTGCAAACCAGACGACCAAAATTAATGAAGCATCTCAGGGCAAAAGAGGTCACACAGCAGCACAGATTCACTGAGAAAAGACAAGACGAGATCTCTGAGAAAAAGAATGAGAAGCAGGGAAAACGAACCCGAAAGACAGAACAACGAGGATTGTGAATATTTTCTATGTTCTATTTGCTTCTTGGGTTTCTTTCAATTTGATTGTTTTTTTGGAATTATTCCGAAAGCCAGGAAACCTTGAAAGACTTTGTTTTCCTTCTTCAAATTTAATCCTTTTTTTTATATCAAGAATTGATTGCTTTTGGAATAATTCTGAAAGCCAGGAAACCTTGAAAGACTTTCTTTTCCTTCTTCAAATTTAATCCTTTCTTTTTTGATATCAAGATTTGATTGCTTTTGGAATAATTCTGAAAGCCAGGAAACCTTGAAAGACTTTCTTTTCCTTCTTCAAATTTAATCATTTCTTCTTTGGCATTAAGATTTAATTGTTTTTGGAATAATTCTGAAAGCCAGGAAACCTTGGAATTCTTTCTTTTCCTTCTTCAAATTTAATCCTTTCTTTTTTGATCTCAAGATTTAATTGTTTGTGAAATAATTCTGAAAGCTAGGAAACCTTGAAAAACTTTCTTTTCCTTCTTCAAATTTAATCCTTTCATTTTTGATATCAAGATTTAATTGTTTTTGGAACAATTCTGAAAGGAAACCTTGAAAGTTGCTCTCCAACTTAAGCTGGCTTTGTTTGAATGCTGCTCAGGTGGCTTTGTGTGTGGATTCTTGAAATCCTCTTGAAACTTCGCTGGGCTCTGCCTGGGGCTTTATGGCCATTGTGCTTAACGTTGTGGGCTCTTTTATCTGCCAACCACTCGACGCATCTTGATCTCAGTGCTTGTCCGACTTTCAGCAATCGCAAATGCGCAAGCTGCTCACCAGCTCACCAACTGCTCAGCGCTTTCGAAGTAGGTAAACAAAAAAGCCCGAGTTCATCTACTCAAGAGACCGCGGCGAGGCGGGCTACCGGAAAAAGCGGATTGTTATAAGAACAAGCCAAAATAATGGCAACAACATTCTACAAATTACCAAAGCGCAACTTCCGCTCAACTAAACGGCACGCAGTTGGCTGCACAATTGCCCTTCCGACCGCCCGGGGCAGCCAGCGGCAGTTTCCTTTTGCTCTCCTTCTCCTTTCCACTTTTATATCATTTGTGCACACCTTTTCGGTCTAATCCCGCCCACTTGCCCCGCCCCGCCCCGCCCCGCCCGGCCTGACCTTTCATTGCGTTGCTTGGAGACCAAAGTGCATGAAAATTGCAAGGCACCGCCAGCGGAAGGGACGGACCGCTGAGTTTTGTTTTGACGCGTCTCTCGCATATGAACCGTCGTCGGTCCTCGTGTCTGGCTGTCTGCCAAATCCCCTGTACTTTAGGGGGGGCTCACCGTCCGTTTTGTGCGGCGTGCTCTTTGCTCATTTCGCGTTCGTGATGACGGTGAAATGGCAGCGCAGTTTTTATTACTCATACGCCGCGGCGTACCCGTTGCCGGGCAGCCGAGGCTGCTCCAGCGGCTGTTGTGGTTTTGCGTGCACAAATGAAGTTAATGTGCTCAAAGTGAGCGCACCCACGTTGCACTTAGGCGACCTCCCCGAGCAGGCAGCCTGCCTCGCAGCCGAATGGCATATTTAAGCTGGCAGGAGGCAGGCAAGCAGGCGATTGGGTTGGCGGACGACAGCCCCAGTGATGTGCGGAAGTTCATGAAACTTTCATTAAGGACATTGTGTATTTCCGTTTTTAGTTTTCGTCAGAAGCACGAAAAAAAAACCCTGCCTGCCGTCGACGTGACCTCAGCGACCGCCGCCGCTTTCAAGTCTCGTCATTGTCAAGTGTGTGATCGCCGGGCCAACAAAAAACTGGCCCGAAAAAAATGAAATACATCAACCGAGCGGCAGCTGGGCTGGGCGAGGTGCAACAAAACAAAGCGTTCGGAAAAAGTTTGCGGCACAAAAAAATGCGCTACAACATTTTTTATGCCGACGTTGAAATGCTGACACGTCGGTTGATAAGCAAGCGGCAGGCAAAAGGACAGTTGACCCGCCAGACAGTTGGACGGCTGGGCAAATGATAAACGTGAAAGCGCCAAAGTAGACGTCATCCATCGACATCGATTGGCCGGTCAGCCATGGCCAAGGATCAGCGATTGTTGCTGTTGTTCTTGCTGCTGTGGTGGCAACTTTATCCTTCCAGCTCATCGAGGAATTCTGTTGTCAACGGCTCTTGGTGTCCGTCTGCCCGACTGTCTTTCTGCCTTTAGAAACAAAAGAGCCCAAGAAACTAAACCAGCGAGAAGAACCCAATTAAGGACCTCAACTTGATTAGAGTCGATCTGTGGGCTGATCAGATTTTTGTTTCTATTTTTTGTTGAGACTCGCCAACTGTCTCGGGGCAGATTGAGACTCCTGGATAGCTTCCTTCAAGTCTTTTATTCCTTTTGCTTGGTAGATAAAGATTCCTTGACTTGGGCTGGGAGTCCTTTTAAGCTTCGACTGATTTTTCTCCCCGCTGCTTAGGCTTGTCGGGCTTGGCTGGGTTCCCTTTAATTTGTGGCTTTGTTGATCGTCGCCATCGTCTTCGTTTTTAAGTTGGCTAATTTTCAATGATGATGAAACTTTTCGGGCAAAAAGTTCAACCAAAAATGGCCATTTGATGGGCTTGTCGTGGCCGGCGCACGGCCTCCGCCGCGCCCGCCCCCAGAGCCCATTTGGTAATAAAAGTAAAGTGCATAGGGAGGCCAAGCGCAGTAATGGCCGGCCAGACGGCAGTGGCATCCTTTTTCGCTACGGGCAGGAGGACGGGCAGAAGGGCCAACTGGCCAGCCAGTGGTCACCCAGTTAATGGGACCCATTCGCCGACAAGGACAACGGCGACGATGGCAGTGTTGGTGGGGTTCTTTTTTATTCTTTTGAGGGGCAAAAACTTTGAAACTTCAACTTCTTATCGAAGTCATTCTATGAACTTGTTAAGGGCGACAGTCGCCGCTGCCGATGCATTTAGTGTTGGTGTAGTTGTTTTTATGGCCGTTGTGGGAAATCTGAGAACAAAACTAACGAAATCCCAAAAAGTCTTCGCTCGTCTCCCCAAAAAGAAATCGAGACGCTGGACAACGAATTTTAAGGGTCTGCCATTTGAGACAAAGTGGCCGTTAAACTAAAATGGCCAACAAAGAAATGGGATCATCATCGAAAAACTGCAAGTTCAAAAGACGAACCACCGATCAGCCGGGCAAAAAGGACAGTGGAAGTAACGAATCGGCCAGTAGCGAGACAGACCAGGCGGAGGAACAGGAACAGTAGAAAGTTGAAGGGCAGAAATAGATTCCTGAAATGGGAGAGTAGAAGAAGCGATAAGTAAACCGATCGGAGGGATTAGCAGGCTGCAAAGAGCAAGGAGAAGCGAGTAGAAAACATCGAGTGGAGGGGGCAAAGCAGCGATTACTCAAGAGAGAAGAGCGAGTCCCGAAGATGGTGAAATGGGGAACAGGACAGGAATTTGTATGAAGAGCTCAAGCTCAGTCAAGAAGAAGCTGGCGGAGTTGGTGAGAAGTCGAGGAGAATATAAGGAGAATAGCGAGAAACCTACAACCGCCAGAGTTGTCAAGGGAATCGCCACCGCCAGCCTGGGAAAGGCTCTTATTTTGTTATATTTGGACAAAAATTGGGGCAGTATCTAAATTTGATGTTTTATCTCTGAATCGATTGCATTTCCGATTTGCTTTGGCTTTCTGTTGTTTTTCGCAAAACGCATAGAAAAATTGAGTTTCCCCGCCGCCACCCAAAAACGACTTCCGGCCCGCAGTCATCGATATTGTTTATTTTGTGGGTTGGAATTATCGTGTTTTTCTCATCGTTCTATAAAGAAAGTGTCGACGTGTGTGTGAGCCGACAATGGGGAAAAAGTTTTTAGGCAATCGCACAGAGCAAATCCAAAGACAACACCAACAACAAAGGATTTCGGGTGCTGCCTGCACGTCAGGAAGGACACGGAGAAGAACAAGAAAAGAAGCAGGAAAAAGAAGCTCAAAAGTTGCTAAGCAAACGACAGCAGCAGAAAAAAAAAGAGAAACAGCAACAATTGCGATTGGAATAATGGAAAGTTGAGAATCATCAAATTGCCAGACCAACACACACACACGTGGACGTGTGTGTAGAAGTGTAAAGAGAAAGTTTGTCCTTTATGTGGTCGACTGCCACGCCTCCGTCCGTCGTCGCGTTGCGGCTGTTGTTGCTGTTGTTGTTGTGCTTTTCGTTGTTTATAAAAAGAGTTGCCAGCCATTAGGCAAAAGTGTCACAGCGGCAACAGCAACAACAACAACTGCAAGCGATAACAGCAACGAGGAAGAGACGAACAAGAAGCAAGGACAATGGGCAAATGGCAGTGGTAATTTCATTGTTGTTGCTTGAAATTTCCTTTGGTCTCGCGCTTGTTGTTGTTGTTGTTGCTTTTGTCATGCGCTTATTTATTATTTGGCTAATTCGCGCGCTGCCAAAGTGGCTTTCCAAACAATAACACAACATCAAAGTAAGAAAACCGACGACGGCGGCGGCAGCAACACGAAAAATTGCAAGGCAAAACTTTCTGCGGCAACAACGATGATCTGCTGGGCGAGGGGTGGTGGGGGGGGCCCTCAGTTGGGTGCACTTCCGCGCCGCCAGGCGTTGTCCAATTTCATTTCACATTTGCGCAAACTTTAAACAACAACGACTCGCCGCCGCCTCGGCCGCGGGTTGGGGGCCGGGAAACTTCCAAGTGGCCGCCTCGGTGAAGAAGCCGGCCAAGTCGCTGTGAAGGCGGCACGCGGCCAGCCAACTTGCCGCTAATTTTTCACTATTGCAAGTTCGTGGCCGTCGACGGGCCGGCAAAGTCCGCCAACTGAACGTGCGTCACTTTGGCCTTTTTGTTTACAACTGATTGCATTTTGGCCAACTTAGTTTGTCCTTCTTTTCGCCCCCGCGCTCTTGGTGGCCTAATGAATTGAAAGTTGCCGACAGAACGAGTCGCTCAAAAGAGGTTAATGCAAGCCAATTAAACGCAGAGAATAAAGACGATAAACAGATGGGCAATCGCTGAGAAGCTTAAAGAAGATTAGGAAATGGCCAGCAAGGCAGATCAGCCGATCTCAGCCAGCAAAGGGATCACAGAAACCCAGAGACAAGGTCCAACTTACAGTGGAAAAGGCCAGAAATGGACAGCAAGGCAGATTGGCTTAATCAGCCGAGCGAAGCACCAGAGAAATAGACAGAAGAACAATCGGTGAGAAGGTGGAATTTTCGGAGGAAAAGGCCACGCCTTAGGGAATTGAGAATTGCGAAAGAAGGCAGATTGGCTTGATCAGCCGATCTCAGCCAACAAAGGGATCACAGAGAATCTTATTGCCTGAATTTTTCCCGGAGAGAGGTTCGAACTTTCAATGGAAAGGGCCGCTTAAAAGACGCCTTAGGGGATTGAGAATTGGCCGGCAGTTAGACTGGTAAGATCAGCCGATCTCAGCCTACAGAAGGACCTCAAGGAACCTTCGCGCGTGTCTTTTGTGGCGAACTGACAGGCTTAATGGACCGACTGACTGGCTGCTCGGCCGTTGGTCGTTTGTTTCCATTTGCCTGCTCTCCTTTCTCCCACTTATTCGCTCGCTTCATGGTGAATATAAAGAACGATTACTTATGCCATTTTGGCAGTCGATTGAACGAGATACGAGCGGCTGACGCCGTCGGCAGCGACCGCCATAACTCCCCGGCATTGGCATCGCTGTAGTCGGGGATTCTCATCAAAATGCCAACGCCGCGTTTTTTTTCCTCGGCCCAAAACGACTTTGAATTACCATAAAAATATGTGCGATGCCCTCTGCTGTCCTGTGTGTGCGGTGTGTTGTGGATCCTCGAATGTTGCTCATTCGGGTTTGCCGCATCCGTCGCAGTCTGTAATGGTCAGGCTTCGATTTGCCATAAAAATTTGCCTCGACACCCTTTCCCGGGCCAGGAGAGGCCACGGGGCGGGGCACAGGGTAAATACAACAAATGGAGGACAATGAAGGTGGCCCATTTAGTGGGTGGCTGAGGGGACGGGCGCTTGTGGTTGTGCATAAAATCAGAGATCAAAAATTGTTTACAAATAATTTAATGGCCGCCTCACACACACACACACGTACACGCAGGCACACAAATGCGCTCCTAAATTGGTTTTGTTGACCGTCTCACCCTCGAGCGCAGGACAAAGGCGGCAATGGGAGGTTGCCAGGGGGTAAGCCGACAGGGCAGGGAGGATTGAGCTTACGAAAATAAAGAGAAAATCTATCGATAAGTCTAGCGATCAGTTTAAGCGATAAAAATCCACGAGCAACAATTAATCAGGCGTTTTTCTTTCTGTCTTTGCAGGCACTCGAAGGGCCGAACCGCAGGTGAGTTAAATTTAATAATTTTAATTTTTTTTTTTTAATAATTTAAAACGGATATTTATTTCTATTGCTTGGGTGAAATAAGAATCAATAACTCTGATCTCCGATCTCCTCACGACCAAAGATTTGTCAGCTCAGCGAAAGAAACTCTCAAGATAGCTAAAAATTGTTGCCTACTTTTCTGCGTTTTTTTTTATGAATTGAAATTTGCGTAGCTTACCTATTTTCGGGGTTGGTTAATGGGCCCGCAGATTGTTAGTTATCGATTAAACGTTACCGTAACTTCCCTTTTACCTTGTCAGCTGCCAATCGATAGCCAACTATCGATACACAAACCTCCTGGTCCATAAACAGCAACAGTAAGTCCTCCAACCCCCGAAAAACAAAGTTCCTATACTTTCGGAGGGGGCAAACCGGACGGAGAAACGAGACGGACGGACGGCTACGGACACGGACACGACATTAGGCCGAATTAATGCGCGCCCGGACTTAAGTCGCAAATTTATTTCTATTCAACACAACGAGCCGCAAAACAATCCCCCCCTGTGCAGGGGTGTGCGTGTGTGTGCATGCTGAGCATTTCGGCATGACAGTGGAAATCCGGCGATAAATGTAACCAGCAAATGTGCGTGTCGCCGTGGCCGAGAGTCTCCATGGACAAACAGACAGCTGGGCAGTTGGGCAGACGGGTTACCGAGAGGACAATTTAGTGGGCTAACCAACGGCAACAACCATTCGGACCGCCACATTGGAGCAAAATTCATTTGCCTTTCGGTGGCCGTCGTCGCCGCCTCGTTGCTTTTGTGTTAATTTGTGGACAAATTTGTGCACCGCACCGGATACGGGACACGGATACCCCGACACACACACAGGCAGGCAGACAGGCAGCCAGGCAGACAGTCGAGGCTGCCATTGTCTCTCTAATCCGTTGGATCAGCAATCGATAATGAAGTTGCCGGCCGACCAAGAGCAAAAAAAGCAACCCAAAGCCTCTGCCGTCATAAGTTACCCCCGTCCCCCAGCCGCCCCGCGGGTGGCTTCCTCCGGAAGGTGCTGCTGCTGGCGGTCATCCCGGGGATGGCGGCTGTGCGTGTTCAAGTGTGCCAGCGATTTGTTGCCCACACAAATCCAGTTATCGATGTGCCCGCGCCGCTCGTTGGCTTCATTGTCCGGGGGAGTCTTGGCCACAATTTCAATTTATGTTAAGCAGGCCCAGTGACGGCGGCGAGATGGCCGACCAGCCGAGCATATGGCACTCCGCTGGTTCGATCGTCGCCGGAGTCGGTCAGGCGTGTCGGGCGTCGATTGATGGAAAGCAAATTGATTCGCGGGGGGAGGTGAGATGGCTGGACGAGGCAGGCGTGAGGGCTCATCAAATTAGCTGATTTTGTGCAGCGACCGCGGTGGGCGCGCCTGCAAATTGCAAAATTGATGGACCCCGGGAAGCCCGGAGAATCGCCTCAGCCATTCCCATTGTCTTTGGAGTTCTGAAAGATTAATGAGAAGATTTGGGCGCGGCTGAGTCCACAAATCACTGACAGTGGCTGGGAAATCAAACAAGAAATTCAAAACTGTCGCCCCAGAGACGCGGCTGTCAATTAGCCAATCAGGCATAAGCATATGAGCCACGCCCTTCGGCCGCCCACCGTCTTAGCCACTCATTTGATTGTTTGGCTGGGGGGGGCCAAAAGTTTTGCGACTTTTGTGTTTCTTGCCGCGGGGGGGGGGGGGAGGCTGTCTCTTCTACCCATCTCCAAACCCACAAAAATCTAGGCGCGATCTGGGGGGGTAGATT